>JARQOD010006026.1:0-45008 GCA_033576555.1 Oophaga sylvatica | reverse complement strand
CGGCTTCCCGTGCCTGCTGAGAGCAGGCACTGGAAGCCTGTGAAATGCCTGAGCGTGGGTGTGCATTTCTGTGACACTGTCCACCGCAATTGATAAAATACAGTGATGTCCCCCGGGGACAAAGAAAAAAAATTTAAAAAAAATAAAAATAAACTGTTAAAAAAAATCCAAAATAAAAAAAAAATTTATTTACCCCAAAAAATTTTAATTTCCCCGTAAAAAAAAAAACCCAAACAAAAAAAAGTACAATTTTTGGGTTCCCCGGTCCGACCCCCCCCCTATAAAATGTCCCATAGTTAACCCTTTAGTAACCCCCTTTTTAAAAAAAAAAAAAAAAAAACAATGCTTTATCATCATACGCCAACAAAAAGTGGAAAAAACGGACAAAAAACGATATAAAAAAATGGTCCCCGGAAAAGTCTTTTGTCCGCAAAAAAACGGCCCATACGTCATCAGGAAAAAATAAAAAGTTATAGTCGCAGAATAAAGGATGAAAAATAATTATTTTTTATTAAAATTGTTTTTATTTATAAAAGCGCCAAAACATAAAAAAATGATATAAATGAGGTATCGCCATAATCGTACTGACCCGAAGAATAAAACTGCTTTATCAATTTTACCACACGCGGAACAATAAAAACGCCTCCCCCAAAAGAAATTCATGAATTGCTGATTTTTGTTCATTCTAACCTCCCAAAAATCGAAATAAAAAGCGATCAAAAAATGTCACTGCTCAAAAATGGTACAAATAAAAACGTCAACTCGTACCGCAAAAAATAAGACCTCACATGACTCTGTGGGCCAAAATATGCAAAAATTATAGCTCTCAAAATGTGGCGATGCAAAAAACTATTTTTGCAATAAAAAGCGTCTTTTAGCGTGACAGCTGCCAATCATAAAAACCCGCTATAAATAGTAAATCAAACCCCCTTTATCACCCCCTTAGTTAGGGAAAAATAATAAAATTAAAAAATGTATTTATTTCCATTTTCCCATTAGGGTTAGGGTTGCGGCTAAAGTTAGGGTTAGGGTTGGCGCTAAAGTTAGGATTAGGGTTAGGGTTGGGATTAGGGGTGTGTTAGGGTTAGGTTTGTGGTTAGGGTTGGGACTAGGGTTAGGGGTGTGTTGGGGTTAGGGTTGGAGTTAGAATTGGGGGGTTTCCGCTGTTTAGGCACATCAGGGGCTCTCCAAATGTGACATGGCGTCTGATCTCAATTCCAGCCAATTCTGCGTTGAAAAAGTCAAACGGTGCTCCTTCACTTCTGAGCTCTGCCATGCGTCCAAACAGTAGTTTATCCCCACATATGGGGTATCAGCGTACTCTGGACCCAAGAGTTATTGTGCAATTTGTCCTATTTCTTCTGTTACCCTTGGGAAAATAAAAAACTGGGGGCGAAAATATCATTTTTGTACAAAAAAAAATATTTTTTTGTTTTTACGGCTGTACATTATAAACTTCTGTGAAGCACTTCGGGGTTCAAAGGCTCACCACACATCTAGATAAGTTCCTTGTGGGGTCTATTTGCCAAAATGGGGTCACTTGTGGGGGTTTCCACTGTTTAGGTGCATCAGGGGCTCTCCAAATGTGACATGACGCCCCAGACCATTCCATCAAAGTCTGCAATCCAAAACGTCACTACTTCCCTTCCGAGCCCTGACGTGTGCCCATACAGTAGTTTTCTCCCACATATTGGGTATCAGCGTACTCAGGACAAATTGGACAACAACTTTTGGGTTCCAATTTCTTCTGTTACCCTTGTGAAAATAAAATATTGGGGGCGAAAAAAATCATTTTTGTAAAAAAAAAAAAAAAGATTTTTTATTTTACGGCTGTACGTTATAAACTTTAGTGAAACACCTGGGGGTTCAAAGTTCTCACCACACATCTAGATAAGTTCCTTGAGGGGTCTAGTTTCCAAAATGGTGTCATTTATGGGGGTTTCCACTGTTTAGGCAGATCAGGAGCTCTCCAAACACGACATGGCGTCCAGCCAATTCTGCGTTGAAAAAGTCAGACGGCGCTCCTTCCCTTCCAAACTCTGCCATGCACCCAAACAGTGGTTTACCCCCACATATGGGGTATCAGCGCACTCAGGACAAATTGCACAATAACTTTTGGAGTCTTGTTACCCTTGGAAAAATAAAAATTGGGGTGAAAAGATCATTTTTGTGGAAAAAATATGATTTTTAAATTTTACGGCTCTACGTTATAAACTTGTGTGAAGCACTTGGGGGTTCAAATTGCTCATCAAAAATCTAGATAAGTTCCTTAGGGGGTCTAGTTTCCCAAATGGGGTCATTTGTGGGGGGTTTCCACTGTTTAGGCACATCAGGGGCTCTCCAAATGCAACATGGCATCCAAACTCAATTCCAGCCAATTTTGGTTGGAAAAAGTCAAATGGTGCTCCTTCCATTCCGAGCTCTGCCGTGCGCCCAAACAGTGGTTCCCCCCACATTGGGGTATCAGCGTACTCAGGACAAATTGTACAACAACTTATGTGGTCCAATTTCTCCTGTTACCCTTGGGAAAATAAAAAATTAGTGACTAAAAGATAATTTTTGTGGGAAAAAAATAGGATTTTTTATTTTCATGCCGGGCATTATAAACTTGTGTGAAGCACTTGGGGGTTCAAAGTGCTCACCAAAGATCTAGATAAGTTCCTTAGGGGGTCTAGTTTCCAAAATGGGGTCACTTGTGGGGGGTTTCCATGTTTAGGCTCATCTGGGGCACTGCAAACGGAACATGACCCCCATTAACGTCTGCATTCCAAAACGTTACTACTTCCTTTCCAAGCCCTGCCGTGCGCCCAAACAGTTTCCCCCCCCCACATATGGGGTATCAGCGTACTCAGGACAAATTGGACAACAACTTTTGGGGTCCAATTTCCTTGGGAAAATTCAAAAATTTGGGACTAAAAAATCATTTTTGTGGAAAATTGTTTTTTTTTTTTTACACCCAGGCTTTATAAACTTTTGTGAAACACTTGAGGGTTCAAAGTGCTCACAACAGATCTAGATAAGTACCTTAGGGGGTCTAGTTTCCAAATGGTGTCACTTGTGGGGGGTTTCCACTGTTTAGGCGCATCAGGGGCTCTCCAAACGCGACATGGCATCCAATCTAAATTCCAGCCAATTTTAGTTTGAAAAAGTCAAACGTCGCTCCTTCCCTTACGAGCTCTGCCGTGTGCCCAAACAGTGGTTTTCCCCCACATATGGGGTATTGGCGTACTCAGGAGAAATTGCATAACAACCTTATCTGTCCATTTTCTCCTTTTACCCTTGTGAAAATAAAAAAAAGTTTGTAAAAGATAATTTTTGTGGCTAAAAAGTAAAATATTCATTTTTTCCTTCCACGTTGCTTTAGTTACTGTGAAGCACCTGAAGGGTTAATAAACTTCTTGAATGTGGTTTTGAGTACCTTGAGGGGTGCAGTTTTTAGAATGGTGTCACTTTTGGGTATTTTCTGCCATATAGACCCCTCAAAGTGACTTCAAATGTGAGGTGGTCCCTAAAAAAAATGGCTTTGTAAATTTTGCTGTAAAAATGAGAAATCGCTGGTCAACTTTTAACCCTTATAACTTCCTAACAAAAAAAAATTTGGTTCCAAAATTGTGCTGATGTAAAGTAGACATGTGGGAAATGTTATTTCTTAACTATTTTGTGTGATATATTTCTCTGTTTTAAGGGAATAAAAATTCAAAGTTTGAAAATTGCAAAATTTTAAAAATTTTCGCCATATTTGCGTTTTTTTTCAAAAATAAACGCAAGTTATATCGAAGAAATTTTACCACTAACATGAAGTACAATATGTCACGAGAAAACAATCTCAGAATCGCGAAGATCCGTTGAAGCGTTCCAGAGTTATAACCTCATAAAGAGACAGTGGTCAGAATTGTAAAAATTGGCCCGGTCATTAACGTGCAAACCACCCTTGGGGGTGAAGGGGTTAAATGGCACATCAGATTTTTTGTTGTTGTTGCGATCGCCGTTATAGGGTTAATAACGGCGATCGCAACACCGGGGTCGGTAAAAACCGACCCGAAATCATGTTCTCTGGGGTCTCGGCTACCCCCAGTAGCCGAGACCCAGAGAAAATCCGACTGTGGGGGGGCGCTATACACTTTTTCCACAGTGTGGTTTAAGTACCCTTAACTACCGCCGTTAAAAGGCGTTTCGGCGGTCGTTAAGGGGTTAAAATTGTGGCATCTGTAATTACTCTATAAAATGAACATTGTGCATGATATAATATTACATTTCTCTTTACAGAAACGCACCAAAATAGCATTTTTTGGTTTTTCACCCTGAATATTTTTTTTTTTTTTTTTTAATGAAAGTTGTACTATTAACTAAATATAAAAAAATATTACAATCATACCTTCCCTCAAGCAAGCAAACCATTGTGCCACAAAACAGACAGGAAAATATTTTAGAAAATAAATAAAATGTAGGTTTTTGAACTTAGGGAAACAGCATTATTTCTTCTCTCCAAAGGCCCAACATAGGTACTGTATGCTTTGACAACTTTGCATCACTTTTTTCTTTAGTATTGAACTCCATGTATTTTCCATCATAATAAATCATTGGACTAGTATCTATATATACTGCATCGTTAGCTGCAGAATGCTACTCAGTGGTTGATCCATCAGGCTGGCTTGCGGCAGCTCGGCTCTATATGCTACTCAGTGGTTGATCCATCAGGCTGGCTTGCCGGCAGCTCGGCTCTATATGCTACTCAGTGGTTGATCCATCAGGCTGGCTTGCCGGCAGCTCGGCTCTATATGCTACTCAGTGGTTGATCCATCAGGCTGGCTTGCTGGCAGCTCGGCTCTATATGCTATTCAGTGGTTGATCCATCAGGCTGGCTTGCTGGCAGCTCGGCTCTATATGCTACTCAGTGGTTGATCCATCAGGCTGGCTTGCTGGCAGCTCGGCTCTATATGCTATTCAGTGGTTGATCCATCAGGCTGGCTTGCTGGCAGCTCGGCTCTATATGCTACTCAGTGGTTGATCCATCAGGCTGGCTTGCTGGCAGCTCGGCTCTATATGCTATTCAGTGGTTGATCCATCAGGCTGGCTTGCTGGCAGCTCGGCTCTATATGCTACTCAGTGGTTGATCCATCAGGCTGGCTTGCTGGCAGCTCGGCTCTATATGCTATTCAGTGGTTGATCCATCAGGCTGGCTTGCTGGCAGCTCGGCTCTATATGCTATTCAGTGGTTGATCCATCAGGCTGGCTTGCTGGCAGCTCGGCTCTATTGAACAACTTCTCTTCTAACACAAGTGAAGTTTATTTATTTTAATTAAGTACATCACACATGTAATTGTAAAAAGATAAAAATAAATGATGCAAGGAGTCTAGGCTTATTCACATGTCCCCACAGACAAAACAATTCACAGTTTTATATATTTGCACACCGGATATTCTCCAATAGAACGACGTACCTCCTTATGAGAGGAATCTTCCCCAGTTATTAAATGACCCAGATAGGTAAATTTCCTTCCCACGCCAGTCCAGCGAAATACAGTTGGCCGAGCCTGTGTCGGAGCTTTATCATTTACTTCTAAGTCATGCTGCCATGCTAGAAATTCATCCTTCTCCAGCGGTGCCTGGGACAAGAACTCAGCTTTAACAAAATATCTGACACATATGGGTATTACTAGGATGTAGCACTTTGTTCATAAACAAACAGCTCCATAATAAAGACACAGCCTAAAAGCCATCATTAAATATGATCTGCAGGCAGTTTTATGACCACTGAAATTCACATCTGAAATTGTGATGTAGGTGGGAATAAACAGAGGGCAGAAAGTGACGACTCTGGAGAGCCAAGATCGGAGATTACAGGGGAACGTTGTTACACAAAAGGGTTTTTCTAAGTTACAACAGTACAGCTATAAAAAAATAAAATAAATAATTTTGCTCCTTTCCTATATTTTATAAAAGGAAAATAAATAATGTAGGCATCCAAAGTAACATCATGTGGCGGACATCTGTACAGCAGGAGAAGCCAGGACACGCGCATGAAATGACTGCACTATGGACGAAATGTCCTCACATTTGAGAGCAGTGTAACCGTAATATACTTGCCTTAATTACTTTGCACGGTTACATTAAGGCCCCGTGCACACGCTGCGGATTCACTTACGGATTTTGCTAAATTCGCAGGTAAAATAACCTGCGTTTTACCTCTACAACGGAATAGGTGTAAAAAAGCTGCGGAATCCGCACAAAGAATTGACATGCTGTGGATTTAAAACCGCACCAAATCGGCGCGGAAAAATCAGCAGCATGTGCACAGCGTTTTTATTTTTTTACATAGATTAGAATGGTTCTGTACAACGCAGCAGAATCCGCAACGCGTGCACATACCCTTAGTGTTCATATTTATAGTTGCGAGCAGAATTGGGAATGCAGCGCCCTACTATGGGAAACAGTCAACCAGGTTGTGGTCAGACACACCACTAAGTGCTCACTCACACGTGATTCTCTGAAAATCGCTTCAGTTATGTAAATGACACTCGGCTCAAACGCTGATCTGAGTTTGATCAGTGTCAGCTGATTGTGATCCAATTCTCTCAGAGAATCGTAGCACAGTTGAGGCGAAGATGGAGAACATAATTTCTCCATCTTCTTAATTGTCAGAGTCCGCAGATGTAGGACTGCACTCGCATGACATCCAAGTGCCGTCCAATTTTTTTTTACCTGCACCTATAGAATCGATTGGGAGAGTCATCTGAATTGAGGAGCCACTCATAAATGGCCTGCTGCAATTTATTTTATTTTCTCATGCAAAAAAAAAAAAGAAATTGATGAGGACTGCACAATAGTATAACTTTAGCCCTAGTGCTTTCCAATCAGTTATACATGAGTGAGCCCTAACAGTTTAACGGAGTTCCTATATTGTTCCGTGGCAGTATGGATAAAATCATCCCTTCATTAGTAATAGTAACATCTCTTGAAGGGGTCTGCATGTGTGGACAGGGTTCAGGAGCTGAGCTCTCTCCACATGCAGCAGATACCAGGTATATCAAATAGTCAGCATCTGTCTCCAAAAGGCACAGCTGGAGCAGAGTTCCGGCCTTGGCGTTTAACCACTTAAACGCGGCAGTTAGAAGGGTTTTCCCATGAACAAAAATTAATTTTAATCAATAGATCTTAGAATAATAATTTCCACAATTGGATGTGTTTAAATAAAAATGTTCCTGTGCTGAGATAATCTTATAAATGTTCCCTGCTGTGTACTGTGTACTGGCTGTGTCTGACCGTACAGGGACATGGTCTGATCATACCACAGCTCCTGTGTAGGGGAGGACGCAAAGAGTAGTATGTGGTATGATCAGACCATGTCCCTGTACGGTCAGACACAGCCATTACACAGTAGGGGCACATTTATAAGATTATCTCAGCACATGAACATTTTATTGAACACATCCAAATGCAGAAATTTTAAAGATCTATTGATTAAAATAAAGCTTTTGTTTGAGAGAAAATCCCTTTAACCCTCCGTCACATACAATAGGCCTGACAGGCACATCTCTTACTTTCATTTCTCCTTCCTCACCAGATTGTGAGGAAATCCCCTCCCTCCAGGTAGCCTCCTGTCTCTAGCAGCTCTGTGAAACCTCATACCACAGTTGGATTGCAGAGCTTCAGGAGGACAGATATAACTGCGCTAATCTCTCAGGCTCATTGTATGTGAACACGTCACACTCAATAAGGTTGGTATTTTATGTTTTTATTCATCACAATTGTTTATTTAGCTTGTTTTATGAATGTATAGCACAAAGTGTGAGGATATTTCATAGAAATAAGGCAGATTAAAAAAAGAAAGTTCAGCTCAAAAGATTCCGCCCAGAAGAGGATAGTGAAAATTCACCACCTGCACCACAGAAAGCGGAATCAGAAGGCTTTCTAATTATGAATGTCACAGATGTCATAATGCAATCTGCCTGACACATGCAAAAATTATGTGTAATTCTTGCTCTTTGCTCTGCAAGTGTAATTTTTCTGGGGAAACTTCAGGATCTAATTCTGATTGAATATGTGTTTAATAGTACTTAAGGTACCTTAAAATTAAGTTTGTTTCCATAAATTTTCTTTGTAGAGTTTTTTGACAGAGTCGAACTGGGGACTATTTGGCGGGAGTTTTGAAATGTTTGTATTTCAGAGTTATTAGTTTTATGTTAAGTAAATGGTTTTTTTTTTGCACCTGATTATGTGTAGTCTCTTTTATGACATCCCTATGAAGGTCACTGATCACTTTTAGAGCACTGAAATTGCAAACATTAGATATTATAGGTATTTTTCTAGCCTGCGCCTGACAGTCACATTGTATGTGAACTCGTTAGAACCAATATTGTATGTGACGGAGGGTTAATCTCTAACAGTGACACACACACACAAGCTCTCATCAAGCCCCTGCATTGCATTGTGGGGAGCCAATGATGGGTTACTACGACAGCGGGGGGCTTGCTTAAGACCTCCAGCGGTCACCTTGGTACTACTCAGCCACAGCTTTTAATAGGGGCATGTAGACTTTTTATAGCCACTGTATGTTGCAATACCACAGTATTGCAGTAGAAGCGATCAGATGATCGGTACATAAGGCATTTACACTGTCAGAGAGGTCTTCATATAATAATGGCCATGAATGAACTGTATGATGAAATTACAGCATTTTTTATCTGGACAGATTGTTCTGGACTGTATGGGTATATGGTGCCATTTTCATGCAAAAAAAAAAAAAAAAAATCACCAAAAAAAAAAAAAAATTGTTTATAATTTATGATGTTTTGGATGAATAAAGATATGACACTATTTATTAAATCATCTACTGTGTAATTTACATCACTTCTTTGGATCCCCATTTTTTCCCCTTTTTAAACGACTACTCAATTTTTATATATATATGTTAATTCTTTATGTAAATTTGATAAAAAAAAAAAAAAAAAAAGGTACAGTTTTAAAGAGTAAAAAACACAAAAGAACCTGATTTAATGGAGTATCCTGGGGGACTTCTCCATATGTAGCAATATAGCAGGGCAGAATTGTCTGCCGCGCTGCCTACAAATGCGGCACCATTCCAAAGTGCAAAGCCAACACCTACTAAGGAAGGCTGAAGCTCCAGCGTCCGGTCTCCTGAACTGCCTCTCCGATCACTGAAGGAAGTCTAAGGTGAAGTGCACTCAGCCTAAAGGGCTTATTCAGCAATTTTTCTTGTATGCTAAAAACCCAGTCCACGTTTCAGCAGAGTTTGGTCAGTATATACACCAACACAGTTTGGTCAGAGTTTCAGCAGTTTTTCTCTGATGAAAAACACAAAATGGAGGATTCCTGGCAAGTTATAATAAGCAACTCCCAGAACCTGAGTCTACAGGTTGGCATCTCCCAACATCCCCCCAGCACATGCATCTTTCTAGACAGGAACGATGGAATGGTACTTTAATGTCTTAAGTACACATTAGAAACCATGGTGCAAGTGTGAACATACCCAAGTAGTAGAATATTAAGAGTGGTGATCATCATTACCCTACAAAAGAAACAATCCTTTGGTTAAGTTCCCACCATGAGGTTTCAGTAGTGTGCACAACCTTTTTTTAGTCTGGTGGTCGCAATAATATTTAAGCAGCTTTGTGCTATACCAACATCGCATTGATGGAATTGCTTATTATTCTCTAAATACGGCTGTTCAGGTTCTATTCTCTGTTGTGGTATGCACACAGATCACATATCAGCAGCGCACGCACTGCGGAGAGTGACAAGTCAAGCCTAGCATGCCAAGGCGTCAGGCTTGACATGTCACTCTCTGTAAGGAGAAACGTTACCCATGGATTCCGGACAGAAGCCACTCACCCAGCCAAACCAGATCTCACACTTTGCACTGACGAGGCCCTGAAAAAGTGTCTACAAACTGAGATTTTGGTTATCCCAAGTCACGGAACAAGGCTCGTTAGAGAGTAGATATTGACTTTTAGGATTGCTACTTCCTATACGTGGCACTATAGTTCTAATCCTCTTCCTCTCAGAAGAGAATTTGCCCACACACAGCTAATGTATCACTCACACACCACACACTTCAGGCGAGTGCACACACCACTCAAATATCAGCCGCATGGACTGCACACCACTCACGTATCAAGACACATCATATATTAATCTCCATTACATTGGACAGATATTGGTAAATTGATACACATCAATTAAAGGGGTTTTCTCAATAACAAAGTACATTTTAATCAACTGATCTTGGAATAAAATGGAGTTTCACAATTGGATATGTTAAAAAAAAAAAAAAATGTCCTTGTGCGACATACTCTTATAAATCACCCCTGTTGTGTACTGCGTAATGGCTGTGTCTGACTGAAGGAATATGGTCTGATCATACCACAGCTCCTGGACAGGGGAGGAAGCAAGAGTATACAGACAGAACAGCCCGGGATCTTGGCTAATTATTTCTCTAAGGAAAACCATTTCACTGTGTTTCACTGTTTAAAAACTTGTTTTACATCACAGAAAGAATCAGCTGTGATCCCACGCTGTCCTGTAGACTCTTTTGCTTCTTCTCTAGATGGTATGTGGTATTCATTTCACAGCATCTTATGTTCATCAGACTCATTTGATCAAGCCAGACTTTACCTACAGCACTAAAGCACTATATTTGGGTGTTTGTGGTGGCTTTTTCGGGAGGTTCGTTGAGGGTCAGGTAGGGACGCCCTCCATCGAATCCCTACGGTGCCAACCTCCGCTGTCAGGAAAGGTCACTAAGGGTAAAACACTTTATTCCCTCAGATGATTTCTTGTATTTTGATCAAAGGCATTGATTATACCAACCTGACATGTTTTACATAACCCTTTGCTGTCCCCATTTATTATAATTAGGTTCCTTGTGGTATTTTTAATGAATACAAATAAGTTATTTTTCAAGTGTTTTTCAGCTCTTTTTGGATTTGTTTGCTAGACCTTCGTTCACATTATTTAGGTGACAAGCACACACATTTTATAATATATACACTGCTCAAAAAAATAAAGGGAACACTTAAACAACATAATATAACGCCAAGTAAATCAAACTTCTGTGAAATCAAACTGTCCACTTAGGAAGCAACACACTGATTGACAATCAATTTCATATGCTGTTGTGCAAATGGAGTAGACAACAGATGGAAATTATTGGCAATTATCAAGACACTCAATAAAAAAGTGGTTCTGCAGGTGGGGACAACAGACCACATCTCAGTAGCAATGCTTTCTGGCTGATGTTCTGGTCACTTTGAATGTTGGTTGTGCCTTCACACTCGTAGTAGCGCGAGACGGACTCTACAACCCACACAAGTGGCTCAGGTAGTGCAGCTCATCCAGGATGGCACATCAATGCAAGTTGTGGCAATAAGGTTTGTTGTGTCTCTCAGCATAGTGTCCAGAGGCGCTACCAGGAGACGTGGAGGAGGCCGTAGGAGAGGAACAACCCAGCAGCAGGACCGCTATCTCCGCCTTTGTGCAAGGAGGAACAGGAAGAGCACTGCCAGGGCCGTGCAAAATGACCTCCAGCAGGCCACAAATGTGCATGTGTCTGCACAAACGGTTAGAAACCGACTCCATGAGGATGGTCTGAGTGCCCGACGTCCACAGACGGGGTTGTGCTCACAGCCCAATACCGTGCAGGATGCTTGGCATTTGCCACAGAACACCAGGATTGGCAAATTCGCCACTGGCTCCCTGTGCTCTTCACAGATGAAAGCAGGTTGACACTAAGCACATGTGACAGACGTGACAGTCTGGAGACGCCATGGAGAGCGATCTGCTGTCTGCAACATCCTGCAGCATGACCGGTTCGGCAGTGGGTCAGTAATGGTGTGGGGTGGCATTTCTTTGGTAGGCCGCACAGCCCTCCATGTGCTCGCCAGAGGTAGCCTGACTGCCATTAGGTACCGAGATGAGATTCTCAGACCCCTTGTGAGACCATATACTAGTGTGGTTGGCCCTGGGCTCCTCCTAATGCAGGACAATGCCAGACCTCATGTGGCTGGAGTGTCAGCAGTTCCTGCAAGATGAAGGCATTGAAGCTATGGACTGGCCAGCCTGTTACCCAGACCTGAATCCGTTTGAGCACATCTGGGACACTATGTCTCGCTCCATCCACTAACGTCACATTGCACCACAGACTGTTCAGGAGTTGGCGGATACTTTAGTCCAGGTTAGGGAGGAGATCCCTCAGGAGTAGGGTTGAGCATTCCGATACCGAAACCCAGTTCCGATACCTGAAATCCAATGTAAGTCAATGGGAACAAAATATCGGAAGTACTTCCGATACTTACTTCCGATATTTTGTTCCCATAGACTTACATTGGATTTCAGGTATCGGAACTGGGTTTCGGTATCGGAATGCTCAACCCTACTCAGGAGACCATCCGCCGCCTCATCAGGAGCATGCCCAGGCGTTGTAGGGAGGTCATACTGGCACGTCGAGACAACACACTACTGAGCATCATTTTGACTTGTTTTAAGGACATTACATTAGATTCCACTTGAATTTTGTGTGTAACTCCAAATCTAGGCCTCCATTGGTTAAAAAAAATTTGATTTCCATTGATGATTTTTGTGTGATTAAGTTCACAGCACATTCAACTTTGTACACAAAGTATTCAATGAGAATATTTCATTCATTTAGATCTAGGATGTGTTATTATGAGATTATATATATATATATATATATATATATATATATATATATTATATATATATATATATATATATATATATATATATATATATATATATATATATAGTGAGACAGTGAAGGAATGTGTGTTGAATGGGGTGTACATTTCACCTAGGTATAAGGGAAATGTGTGGCTTTGTAAACCTAGTGGTAGAGAAAGGTCACTACACCTTGCATTCATTACACACTTGCAGCTCAGGCCTGAAACTACTCAGGTCTTAATTAGGAGACCAGAAGTAGGTGTCTGCAAACACAATCTGGGAGCTGTCTTTAGTCTGGACACAGGGAGGTGTCCCGGCACAAGGAAGCAGTCTCCAGGATTGAGAGCTGTCTTTAGTCTGGACACAGGGAGGTGTCCCGGCACAAGGAAGCAGTCTCCAGGATTGAGAGCTGGCTTAGCCTGGACACAGGAAGGTGTCCCGGCACGAGAAGCAGTCTCCAGGAGTGGAGCACGCTTAATCTGGACAAGGGGTCCAGGTACAGAAGGTGTCTCCAGGAGTGTGAGCCATCTCAGTCTGGGTGCAGGAAGTACCCCGGACACAGGAGTAGTCGCAGTGAGAATCCGTGCGAATAGCGGCTGAATAGGAGTGGATCTCTCAAGTCTGGACGTTGAAGGTGCCTTCAGACACAAGGAGGAGTATCTGTGAAACTCCATACTGGTAACATATATCATATGTGTTGTTTTGGGCACAGACTGGTAGAGTCTGGACCCGGATAGTCAGGGAAATCGATCTATGTGTAATTAGTGGCTAGACAAGCCTAGGTTTTCTGTTTATGCTTTGTTTTATCTGTTTGCTGTGGACTTTAATGAAGCTGGTTGCGGCCAGTTTTACACCAGAACTGCTGTCTGAATGAACTGTTTGTGCCATTCTGTCTACCCAGACAGCGATCCTAGAGCTATACCCCCTGGAAATGTCACAATATATATATCCACACACACATATATATATATATACACATACACACACACACAGTACAGACCAAAAGTTTGGACACCTTCTCATTTAAAGATTTTTCTGTATTTTCATGACTATAAAAATTGTAAATTCACACTGAAGGCATCAAAACTATGAATTAACGCGTGTAATTATATACTTAAAAAAGTGTGTAACAACTGAAATTATGTCTTATATTCTAGGTTCCTCAAAGTGGCCACCTTTTGCTTTGATGGCTGTTTTGCACACTCTTGATGAGCTTCAAGAGGTAGTCACCGGAAATGGTTTTCACTCCACAGGTGTGCCCTGTCAGGTTTACTTCGTGGGATTTCTGGCCTTATAAATGGGGTTGAGACCATCAGTTGTGTTGTGCAGAAGTCTGGTGGATACACAGCTGATAGTCCTACTGAATAGACTGTTAGAATGTGTATTATGGCAAGAAAAAAGCAGCTAAGTAAAGAAAAACGAGTGGCCATCATTACTTTAAGAAATGAAGGTCAGTCAGTCTGAAAAATTGGGAAAACTTTGAAATTGTCCCCAAGTGCAGTTGCAAAAACCATCAAGCGCTACAAAGAAACTGGCTCACATGAGGACCGCCCCATGAAAGGAAGACCAAGAGTCACCTCTGCTTCTGAGGATGTTTATCCGAGTCACCAGCCTCAGAAATCGCAGGTTTACAGCAGCTCAGATTAGAGACCAGGTCAATGCCACACAGAGTTCTAGCAGCAGACACATCTCTACAACAACTGTTAAGAGGAGACTTTGTGCAGCAGGCCTTCAAGGTAAAATAGCTGCTAGGAAACCACTGCTAAGCACAGGCAACAAGCAGAACAGACTTGTTTGGGCTAAAGAACACAAAGAATGGACATTAGACCAGTGGAAATCTGTGCTTTGGTCTGATGAGTCCAAATTTGAGATCTCTGGTTCCAACCACCGTGTCTTTGTGCGTCGCAGAAAAGGTGAACGGATGGACTCTACATGCCTGGTTCCCACCGTGAAGCATGGAGGAGGAGGTGTGATTATGTGGGGTGCTTTGCTGGTGACACTGGTGGGGATTTATTCAAAACTGAAAGCATACTGAACCAGCATGGCTACCACAGCCTCTTGCAGTGGCATGCTATTCCATCCGGTTTGCGTTTAGTTGGACCATCATTTATTTTTCAACAGGACAATGACCCCAAACACCTCCAGGCTGTGTAAGGGCTATTTGACCAAGAAGGAGAGTGATGGGGTGCTACGCCAGATGACCTGGCCTCCACAGTCACCAGACCTGAACCCAATCAAGATGGTTTGGGGTGAGCTGGACCGCAGAGTGAAGGCAAAAGGGCCAACAAGTGCTAAGCATCTCTGGGAACTCCTTCAAGATTGTTGGAAGACCATTTCCGGTGACTACATCTTGAAGCTCATCAAGAGAATGCCAAGAGTGCGCAAAGCAGTCATCAAAGCAAAAGGTGGCTACTTTGAAGAACCTAGAATATAAGACATAATTTCAGTTGTTACACACTTTTTTGTTAAGTATATAATTCCATGACGTGTGTCCAAACTTTTGGTCTGTACTGTAATATTATATATATATATTGTGAGACAGTGAAGGAATATGTGTTGAATGGGGTGTACATTTCACCTAGGTATAAGGGAAATGTGTGGCTTTGTAAACCTAGTGGTAGAGAAAGGTCACTACACCTTACATTCATTACACACTTGCAGCTCAGGCCTGAAACCATTCAGGTGGTAATTAGGAGACCAGAAGTAGGTGTCTGCAAACACAATCTGAGAGCTGTCTTTAGTCTGGACACAGGGAGGTGTCCCGGCACAAGGAAGCAGTCTCCAGGATTGGGAGCTGTCTTTAGTCTGGACACAGGGAGGTGTCCTGGCACAAGGAAGCAGTCTCCAGGATTGGAAGTACGCTCAGTCTGGACACAGGAAGGTGTCCCGGCACAAGAAGCGTCTCCAGGAGTGTGAGCTATCTCAGTCTGGGTGCAGGAGGTACCCCGGACACAGGAGTAGTCTCAGTGAGAATCCGTGCGAATAGCAGCTGAATAGGAGTGGATCTCTCTCAAGTCTGGACGCTGAAGGGGCCTTCAGACACAAGGAGGAGTATCTGTGAAACTCCATACTGGTAACATATATGATATGTGTTGTGTTGGGCCAGGCTGGTAGAGCCGGGACCCGGATAGACAGGGCAATCTATCTAAGTGTAATTAGTGGCTAGACAAGCCCAGGTTTTCTGTTTATGATTTATTTTTATCTGTTTGCTGTGGACTTTAATAAAGCTGGTTGCGGCCAGTTTTCACCAGAACTGCTGTCTGAATGAACTGTTTTCGTGCCATTCTGTCTACCCAGACAGCGATCCTAGAGCTATATCCCCTGGAAATGCTACTATATATATATATATATATATATATATATATATTATATATATATATATATATATATTATATATATATATATATATATATATATATATATATATATATATATATATATATATATATATATATATATATATATACATATACATATATATATACATATATATATACATATACATACACACGTACATACACACAGTACAGACCAAAAGTTTGGACACACCTTCTCATTCAAAGATTTCTCTGTATTTTCATGACTATGAAAATTGTAGAATCACACTGAAGGCATCAAAACTATGAATCAACACATGTGGAATTATACATTACACTTTACAAAAAAAAAAAAGTGTGAAACTGAAAATATGTCTTATATTCTAGGTTCTTCAAAGTAGCCACCTTTTGCTTTGATTACTGCTTTGCACGCAGAAAAGGTGAACGGATGGACTCTACATGCCTGGTTCCCACCGTGAAGCATGGAGGAGGTGGTGTGATGTGTGGGGGTGCTTTGCTGGTGACACTGTTGGGGATTTATTCAAAATTGAAGGCATACTGAACCAGCATGGCTACCACAGCATCTTGCAGCGGCATGCTATTCCAACGGTTTGCGTTTAGTTGGACCATCATTTATGTTTCAACAGGACAATGACCCCAGACACACCTCCAGGCTGTGTAAGGGCTATTTGACCAAGAAGGAGAGTGTTGGGGTGCTACGCCAGATGACCTGGCCTCCACAGTCACCAGACCTGAACCCAATCGAGATGGTTTGGGGTGAGCTGGATTGCTCACCGCTTTAATTTTGAATAAATCCCCAACAGTGTCACTAGCAAAGCACCCCCACACCATCACACCACCTCCTCCATGCTTCACGGTGGGAACCAGGCATGTAGAGTCCATCCGTTCACCTTTTCTGCGTGCAAAGCAGTAATCAAAGCAAAAGGTGGCTACTTTGAAGAACCTAGAATATAAGACATATTTTCAGTTGTTTCACACTTTTTTGTAAAGTGTAATGTATAATTCCACAAGTGTTAATTCATAGTTTTGATGCCTTCAATGTGATTCTACAGTTTTCATAGTCATGAAAATACAGAAAAATCTTTGAATGAGAAGGTGTGTCCAAACTTTTGGTCTGTATATATATATATATATATATATATATATATATATATATATATATATATATATATATATATATATATATATATTACACATACATACACACATATTGAATTGTTGATCTGTGATCTATTAATTAAAATGTACTTTGTTCGTTTGACAATCCCTTTAAAAGGTATACGCAAATGTTAAGCATTAACTACAGACATTTCTAGCAGGAAAAACAAAGTACAATATGCATGTTTTGTCACTTTTCCCCAGGCAATGGAATTGGCGAAAAAGACAATTGATGCTGCTGCAGACATGAAACTGCTTCAAACATTCAAGAAAAAAAAAAAAGCAATATGTGCATGAGATTTCAGGAATCTCTTTAATTTCCTAGCACTAGGAAAGAAAGGCCTTAGTTTTTTTTGAGACAACTGTGCAAAAAAAAAAAATGGACAAAAAACACAGCAAATACTTAACATGTGCACATACCCCAAGACTCATTTACACTAACCAATATCAGAGTGAGTGTTCCTAGGACCACTTGCTTCCGTTCTTATCAGCCAGTCTGATCTGGCTACCTAAAATACTTGGGTAAAATGATTTTTAAAGGGGCTGTCCTGTCTCACAAGTAAACTCGGCCGCAGCATGACAATGTGCAATGCGCACGCCATCACGATTCAGTGGGTGGTCACATGACAGTATGTATGAGATGTGCATATTTGCAGTGATGTACCAACTAGTCTTCTTTGGCTTATTTCAATAGAAGAGAAGCCGGATGAGACTAATCGGCATGTGACTGTATACGGTATAAGGGAATCATGACAGCATGCACAATACACTTCCACGATTCGTTAGTTTGCAGTCACATACAATGCCTGCAGACATTTCTTTTCAGCCAGACAACTTTGTTTACTTAAAAAAATAAATAATTCACTTTGTCCTTTGTAACCAGGTGATGCTCAGCCAAAAATACAACGTTCTATGTGCAGAATAATAGGTTCAGTGCACAGAGTATGGTCGACCTTTCTAAACAGGTCACTACATCAAAGCAGAGCGGCTGCCAAGCTCCGCTCCCAACTGTCCATTAAGGCTGCCCATTTTGGATGCAGGATAGGGGCAGAATTTATACAGAATAAGCAACTTGTATTGTGCCTACATGATGAACAGAAGCTCATGAGGCATTGGTTGAAAGGATGCCAGTGATGCCTGTCACAATCAGAGGTGGAAAGCGTTGGATCAGTAGATGTGCAGTCGCTTTTGGGAAGCTGTGGCAGTTTTGAGTTTGGTTCCACTTAATAAGTTCATGTCTTACCGTGTGTTTTAGCTTTTTGATTTATGGAGCACCAATACTGATACGGGGACTTACAACGGGGATTAGAGTGAGTTAAGGTGCTTGGGATCTATTCTATACCATCACATGTTCTATTTTACCTCTGTGATTTTCATGGCTTTGTGTCTTACTTGGACAGAATAAGCTTTGTATATCTTCCGCAGCCTAGTTCTCTGCTGTTGTAATCGAGCAGTATACAAATCTTGTCTTCAGCTGTCGTCCACATTAGTTACAGGCTACATCATACAGTCTTGATATATTGTGCCACCCACATCCCTTTCTTGGTGTCCATCACCCATAGACCAATATAGTATCTCTTTATCAGAGGTTTCTACAGGATCCGGTATATACAGTATCATCCTCTACTACTCTATTCCATACATCATTCTTTGAGGTATGGTGATGTATACTGGCCTGTCAGAGTGCAAAGGCTAATTTCACATGGCACTGGCACAGTGCATTACGTGAGTTATTAGAGCACACGTCCCTATACCCACATTCACCCAGTGGATCCCAGCTTGGTCTCCAAGAGCATGTTACACACATCCCTATACCCACATTCACCCAGCAGATGCCAGCTTGGTCTCAGTGCACACGTCACACACATCCCTATAGCTACATTCACCCAGCAGATGCCAGCTTGGTCTCTGAGCATACGTCACACACATCCCTATACCCACATTCACCCAGCAGATGCAGCTTGGTCTCAGTGCACACGTCACACACATCCCTATAGCTACATTCACCCAGCAGATGCCAGCTTGGTCTCTGAGCATACGTCACACACATCCCTATACCCACATTCACCCAGCAGATGCCAGCTTGGTCTCTAAGCATAAGTCACACACATCCCTATACCCATTCACCCAGCAGATGCCAGCTTGGTCTCTGAGCATATGTCACAAACATCCCTATACCCACATTCACCCAGTGGATGCCAGCTTGGTCTCTGAGCATATGTCACACATCCCTGTACCCACATTCACCCAGCAGATGCCAGCTTGGTCTCTGAGCATACGTCACACACATCCTTTTACCCACATTCAGCCAGCAGATGCCAGCTTGGTCTCTGAGCATATGCAACACACATCCCTATACCCACATTGTCAGCAGATGCCAGCTTGGTCTCTGAGCATACGTCACACACATCCCTATACCCACATTCACCCAGCAGATGCCAGCTTGGTCTCTGAGCATACGTCACACATCCCTATACCCACATTCACCCAGCAGATGCCAGCTTAGTCTCTGAGAATACGTCACACACATCCCTATACCCACATTCACCCAGCAGATGCCAGCTTGGTCTCTGAGCATACGTCACACACATCCCTATACCCACATTCACCCAGCAGATCCAGCTTGGTCTCTGAGCATACGTCACACATCCCTATACCCACATTCACCCAGCAGATCCCAGCTTGGTCTCTGAGCATACGTCACACATCCCTATACCCACATTCACCCAGCAGATCCCAGCTTGGTCTCTGAGCATACGTCACACATCCCTATACCCACATTCACCCAGCAGATCCCAGCTTGGTCTCTGAGCATACGTCACACATCCCTATACCCACATTCACCCAGCAGATCCAGCTTGGTCTCTGAGCATACGTCACACATCCCTATACCCACATTCACCCAGCAGATCCCAGCTTTGTCTCTGAGCATACGTCACACACATCCCTGTACCCACATTCACCCAGCAGATGCCAGCTTAGTCTCTGAGCATACGTCACACACATCCCTATACCCACATTCACCCAGCAGATGCCAGCTTGGTCTCTGAGCATACGTCACACACATCCCTGTACCCACATTCACCCAGCAGATGCCAGCTTAGTCTCTGAGCATACGTCACACACATCCCTATACCCACATTCACCCAGCAGATGCCAGCTTGGTCTCTGAGCATACGTCACACACATCCCTGTACCCACATTCACCCAGCAGATGCCAGCTTAGTCTCTGAGCATACGTCACACATCCCTATACCCACATTCACCCAGCAGATGCCAGCTTAGTCTCTGAGAATACGTCACACACATCCCTATACCCACATTCACCCAGCAGATGCCAGCTTGGTCTCTGAGCATACGTCACACACATCCCTATACTCACATTCACCCAGCAGATCCCAGCTTGGTCTCTGAGCATACGTCACACACATCCCTATACCCACATTCACCCAGCAGATCCAGCTTGGTCTCTGAGCATACGTCACACACATCCCTATACTCACATTCACCCAGCAGATGCCAGCTTGGTCTCTGAGCATACGTCACACACATCCCTATACTCACATTCACCCAGCAGATGCCAGCTTGGTGTCAGCTGGGGCTGAAGGTCAGGCTTTGTCCTTTTAGTGGACATTGGGCAGCGCTGTTCCCTATGGCTGCATAGTAGAGCTCACAGGTACAGAATACATTGCACTGAGCCCATCAGCTGCGCTGGCCGGGCTACTAGGAGGACCAAGCAGTCCACATTAGGTGCCTGGCAGCCATAGTGGTGCTGTAGAGCCAGCTAGTGCCCCGTGTGCTGTCGGGACAGCAGCTCCCTCACTGCCAGGTGTCTGTGCCAATCACTGTCAGCAATACCCAGCTGCCTCCTTGCTCTCCACACAGCTTTCACCTTGCTCTCCTCTGCCGGGTACATGTCCGCGTCCTCAGGACTATCCATTAGTATTTTGGCTCGCTCCTCTCCCTTTGTGGCGCTCCCGCCGCTGTCCCTTCGCCCCTTTAGGGGTCCAGGTCGCTCGCTGCTGGTGTTCCCATGTTCACGGCAGGACAAACTGCGCTGAGGACTTTGCTTATGGTCCTGCAGGCTTCCGCCTCCTGTTTCCGGCCGCGGCGGTGGTACGCAGTGCGGTTCACGCCTCTCTGCCGTCAGATAACTAGCTGAGGTAGCGCTGCATTGGGCGACTTATATGAGCGCGGTGACGTCACCAGCTGCCTGCACTACAGTGACCATGCTCCTGTGTGTCTGATAAGTAGTCACCCATGGTGGGCACTGCTCTGTGTCCAGACAACCAGCATGATAGCTACGGAAATGTGCTAAATTCCATATTTTATGTCATGTATGCTGCTGTGGGAGTCTCTGATGGTGTCTTAAAGGGAATCTGTCACCTCATTTTTGGGATATAAGCTGCGGCCCCCGGTATTAGGGGCTTATCTACAGCATTCTGGAATTCTGTAGAATAGACAAGCCTCTAATGGTGGTGGCTGCCACTTATATACGAAAAATGTGGTGACAGAGTTCCTTTAAGGTTTTTATGTTTAACCCCTTCATGACCTGAGGTATTTTTGGTTTTATGTTTTCGTGTTTTGCTCTCCTTCCCAGAGCCATAACTTTTTTATTTTTCCGTCAATATGGCCATGTGAGGGCTTGTTTTTTGCGGGACAAGTTGTAGTTTTGAACGATACCATTGGTTTTAGCGTATCGTGTCCTGGAAAACGAGAAGAAAAATCCAAGTGCAGTGAAATTGCAAAAAAAGTGCAATCCCGCATTTGTTATTTTGTTTTGCTTTTTTACTAAGTTCACTAAATGCTAAAATTGACCTGCCATTATGATTCTCCAGGTCATTACGAGTTCATAGACACCAAACATGTCTAGGTTATTTTTTATCTAGGTGGTGAAAAAAATTCCAAACGTTGTTAAAAGAAAAATTGCGCCATTTTCTGATACCCGTAGCATCTCCAGTTTATTCAGTCTCACATGACAGCACCACGAGAGAGGGGATCCGCCCTTCAGGGACAGGAAACCTACAGACATAAAAGAGCAGCACCTCCTCCCACATCAGTTGGTTTCATGTCCCTGACATGTGAACCTCTTCAGACATACCTGTAAAGAAAATAGAAGATGTTCCCAGGCACGGCCTGTCCGGTGCCTTGGAAGCGCCACAGTGGGTCCAGGGGGAGTGCACGATTGTGAGCGGTAGCAGGCAAGCGGTCTTCGGGAAGGATGGCTGGCTTGGTCGTGATCCGATGCTGCATGGTCAGGACAAATTGAACAACAACTTTTGGGGTCCAATTTCTCCTGTTACCCTTGGGAAAATAAAAAATTGGTGACTAAAAGATCATTTTGTGGGGAAAAAAATAGGATTTTTTATTTTCATGCCTGGGCATTCACTTGTGGGGGGTTTCCACTGTTTAGGTACATCAGGGGCTCTGCAAACTGAACATGACACCCAACAAAGTCTGCATTCCAAAATGTCATTACTTCCTTTCCGAGCCCTGCCATGCGCCCAAACAGTATTTCCCCCCACACATGAGGTATCAGCGTACTCAGGACAAATTGGACAACAACTTGGAGGTCCAATTTCCTTGGGAAAAATAAAAATTGGGGACTGAAAAAATCATTTTTGTATAATTTTTTTTTTCACACACAGGCATTATAAACTTTAGTGAAACACTTGGGGTTCAAAGTGCTCACAACAGATCTAGATAAGTTCCTTAGGGGGTCTAGTTTCCAAAATGATGTCACTTGTGGGGGGTTTCCACTGTTTAGGCACATCAGGGGCTCTCCAAACGCGACATGGCGTCCAATGTTGATTCCAGCCAATTTTGGTTTCAAAAAGTCAAATGGCTCTCCTTCCCTTCCGAGCTCTGTCGTGCGCCCAAACAGTGGTTCCTCCCCATATATGGGATATCAGCGTACTCAGGACAAATTGGACAACAACTTTTGTAGTCCTATTTCTCCTGTTACCCTTGGTTAAATAAAAAATTGGTGACTAAAAGATCATTTTTGTGGAAAAAAATATGATTTTTTAATTTTACGGCTCTACGTTATAAACTTGTGTGAAGCACTTGGGGGTTCAAAGTGCTCACCACAGATCTAGATAAGTTCCTTAGGGGGTCTGTTGTGAATGTGTTAGAAATGAAGTCTGAGCAGAAGCTTCCTCTGGTGGTTACAAACAGTACTGAACCATTCAATGAAGATTGGCAATCAGGAGTTACAGACTGGTCTTATATAAGGGAGGTTCCCTCCCATCATGGTTGCCGGTGATCAATTGTTCTTGTCTCAACTGTGGTTCCTGGTTCACTTGGAAGCTTGCTGAGTCTTGCCTCTTCTCCTGCTCTCAGATAAGATATTTTCTGTTTTTATTTTTGTGCTTGCTTTTTGCATTGTTCCCTGCACTTCTGTGGAGGTCAGCCAGGTCCCCCCCGGGGGCTTGTGCTCCTCTCAGTTTATCTGAGCCACTGTTATTTGTTCATTTGCCCTTTCCAGTTTTTTCAGTGGCTGCGGCTTAGTTTTGTGACACCAGAGAACTAATTTAGGTGGAGAGGTCGTGTGATCTCAGGTGTTTTTGCAATTAGTAGAGTTGGTATTTTTAGGTTTTTTTTGGATTGTAGTAAGTGTCCTTCCTATCCTTTTCTATCCAGGTAGTTTGGGCCCCAACGTTTGCTCATACTATTTTCTGTCTGTAAAAAAGGGGAGAAGCCAGCGCCGCACATGGTCAGCATGCAATATATAAAGTGCATATGCACATATTGGATTCTAATCTGTATTAAAAATGAGACATTTGGCAAATAATTGATCAATTCTTTGAGCCACCCCGCCACGACAAGGCATTCTCATATGGGGCAGTCCTACTCTACGTTTTTTATATTCGCTGTGCCATTACGGCCTCATTTTTAATACAGTTAGAATCCAATATGTGCATATGCACTTTATATATTACATGCTGACCATGTGCGGCGCTGGCTTCTTCCCCCCTTTTTTTACCTGATATTGGTATGTGGCTGACCACCACATGTAGCCGTGCGCTCTGGGTCATGCACGCAGTTCTATCTGTGTTTTTTTGGTGATTGACTTAGGCTGCTGTGCACACACACAGCAGCCCTGCCCTGCCTGGGCTCTGCTTGATTATACACCTGTATCTGGGCCTGTTTCACCCTTCATCTGTGGTTGCTGGTCTGGCAGTGCAGAAGTCAGATCTGAAATGTCCATCTCCGGACCTGGTCGGCTTTCACCTGCGCTTGCCTTACTGGCACCATGGGAGTGATACAGCAATGCTTCAGGTACTTTTGTTTTGATTGATTTTTTGCAGTCTTGCTTTTATACATTCAGGAGGCCGTAATGGCACAGCGAATATAAAAAACGTAGAGTAGGACTGCCCTATATGAGAATGCCTTGTCGTGGCGGGTGGCTCAAAGAATTGATCAATTATTTGCCAAATGTCTCATTTTTAATACAGTTAGAATCCAATATGTGCATATGCACTTTATATATTACATGCTGACCATGTGCGGCGCTGGCTTCTTCCCCCCTTTTTTTACCTGATATTTTCTGTCTGTGTCTGTATTTCCTCTTGTCTAACCGCCATTACATGTTTGGGGGCTTCCTATGTTCTTTGGGGATCTGCTCCGGGGCAGATAGCTTTCCTCTTTCTATCTTTAGGTGTAGTTAACCTCTCAGGCTGTGACAAGGCGTCTAGGACCTACGTAGGAACGCTCCACGGCTGCCTTTAGTTGTGGTTAGTCAGGGTACTGCAATCCAGTAGATTCCAACCTCTCTGGTGTATTGCCGTTTTTGCCTGCTCTCCTTAGCTACCAAATCATAACAGTATTCACCGGCCAAACTGAAAATTATATGGTACTCACAGAAGGGAAAAAAAAAAAGTGTGGAAAGAAGAAAGTTGTCAGAGATTTTTTTTTTTTTTTCTGTTTGTTACATTTTTTTTTTCCCTCTTTTTCTCTGGGTGCTGAGGAGGATTTTTTTTTCTCTCAATGGAGTTTGCACAGTTGTCTGGCCGTGTGGATCAGCTTGCCACTGAAGTTTGGAGTATTGCTACCTATCTTGCTAGGTTGCCGGTTGTGGAACCTAGGATCCCCATGACAGATTTATTTTTGGGGATCGAGCTAAATTTCTGAATTTCAAAAATAACTGTAAGTTGTTTTTTGCCTTAAAACCTAAGTCCTCAGGGAACGCAGCACAGCAGGTTCAAATTGTCATCTCTCTCCTGCGCGGCGATCCTCAGGATTGGGCTTTTTCCCTGACACCTGGGGACCCTGTTTTGAGTAATGTTCATGCATTTTTTCTGGCTCTGGGGTTATTGTACGATGAACCTAATGTCACTGATCAAGCTGAAAAAACCTTGTTGCCATTAAATCAGGGGCTTGAGGACGCTGAATTGTACTGTCAGAAATTCCGAAAGTGGGCAGTCCTGACCAAATGGAATGACGATGCTCTGGCAGCCCTTTTTCGGAAGGGTCTGTCAGAGAATGTAAAAGATGTTATGGTGGGTTTCCCTGCTCCCTCTGGTCTCAATGATTCTATGTCATTAGCGATTCAAATTGACAGACGTTTGCGTGAGCGTAGAGGTATGCGTGGAATAGTGTTGCCTTGTGAACCAGCTTCTGAACCCATGCAGTGTGATAGAGTGGCTTCTGGGGCACAGCGTCATGAGTTTCGAAAATGCAATGAGTTATGTTTCTACTGTGGTGACGCCACTCATGCTATTTCAGTCTGCCCTAAGCGGGGAAGACGTTTTGCACGCTCAGTTGTCTTGGGTAGTGTTCAGACTAAATTTCTGTTGACTGTTACTCTGATTTGCTCCCTGTCCACATTTTCTGCTCAGGCTTTTGTTGATTCGGGAGCAGCTATTAACCTGATGGATTTTGATTTTGCTAAACGTTGTGGGTTTCCCTTGATACCCCTACAGAAGTCTATTCCCCTACTGGGGATTGATTCTACCCCTTTGGCTGAGAATAAACCCCAGTTCTCTACTCAGGTGATAATGAGGGTTGAACCTGATCATCAGGAGAGTTGCAAATTTTTGGTGCTGTATAATCTGCATGACATTATTGTACTAGGTTTCCCTTGGTTACAGTCTCATAATCCTGTTTTGGATTGGAAATCTGTGTCTGTAACCAGTTGGGGCTGCCAATGTGTTAATGCCAACACTCCTGTTTTTTCTGCCTCTCCCCAGGCTCAGGATGTTCCTGACTTTTTGACTGATTTTTCTGATGTGTTTAGCGAAAGTAAATCTGCATCCTTGCCCCCCCATAGGAGCTATGACTGCGCTATTGAATTAGTGCCTGGTAGTAAATTCCCTAAAGGTCGCCTTTTTAACTTGTCTGTACCTGAACATGACGCTATGCGGTCTTATATCAAGGAGTCATTGGAGAAGGGTCATATCAGACCATCCTCTTCACCTTGGGTGCCGGTTTTTTCTTTGTGGCCAAAAAGGATGGTTCATTAAGGCCGTGTATTGATTATCGTCTCTTGAACAATATCACTGTGAAATATCAATATCCGTTACCCTTGATTTCTGACCTGTTTTCCAGGGTGAAAAGTGCTACTTGGTTTACCAAGCTTGACCTCAGGGGGGCGTATAACCTTTTTCTCATTAAGCACAAGGATGAATGTAAGACGGCGTTTAATACCCCAGAGGGGCATTTTGAGTACCTAGTGATGCCCTTTGGGCTCACTAATGCTCCTTCCGTCTTCCAGTCCTTCATGAATGACATTTTCAGGGATTTTGTGGATAAATTTCTGATTGTTTATTTGGATGATATCTTGATTTTTTCCAATGACTGGGACTCTCATGTGAAACATGTTCGGACTGTGTTCCAGATTTTGAGAGAGAATGCTCTGTATGTGAAGGGATCAAAGTGTCTTTTTGGCGTACAGAGGATCTCATTTCTGGGATTCATTTTGTCCCCATCTGTTATTGAAATGGACCCGGTCAAGGTTCAGGCCATCTGTGATTGGGTCCAACCTACTTCATTAAAGGCTCTTCAGAGATTTTTGGGTTTTGCCAATTTTTATCGTAAATTTATTGGTAATTTCTCTGTTATTGTTAAACCATTGACTGATTTGACCAAAAAGGGTTCTGATGTGGTGAATTGGCCTCCTGAGGCAGTCTCTGCGTTTCAGGAACTTAAGCAGAGATTCACTTCTGCTCCTGTTCTACGGCAGCCTGATGTTTCTCTGCCATTTCAGGTGGAGGTTGATGCCTCTGAAATTGGGGCAGGTGCCGTTTTGTCCCAAAGAGATCCAGAGACCTCTAAAAGTAACCCTTGTGCCTTTTTCTCTCGAAAATTTTCTCCAACTGAACGTAATTATGACGTGGGTAATCGGGAGTTATTGGCCATGAAGTGGGCTTTTGAAGAGTGGAGACATTGGCTGGAGGGAGCCAAACATCAGGTGGTGGTCCTCACGGACCTTAAGAATCTGATTTATCTGGAATCAGCCAAGTGACTTAATCCTATACAGGCCAGGTGGGCCTTGTTTTTCACACGTTTTAATTTTGTGGTTTCCTTTCTTCCTGGCACTAAGAATGTTAAGGTGGATGCCCTCTCGAGGAGTTTCCTTGCGGACTCTCCTGAGTTATCTGATCCTGCTGTTATTTTGAAAGAGGGTGTAGTTCTTTCCGCCATCTCGCCCAATTTGAGACTGGCTCTGGAAGGGTGTCAGGAGGATAAACCCGAGCGCTGCCCTATTGGGAAATTGTTTGTCCCAGACCGGTGGAAAAAGAGTGTGATGTCTGAGATTCATTGTTCCGTGTTGGCCGGTCATCCCGGAATTTTTGGTACCAGAGACTTGGTTAGTCGGTCCTTTTGGTGGCCTACTTTGTCTCGTGACGTCAGGGAATTTGTGCAGTCCTGCGGGACTTGCTCTCGCTCCAAGCCTTGCTCTCGCTCTAGTGGTTTGTTGATGCCATTGCCTGTGCCCAAGAGACCATGGACCCATATCTCTATGGATTTCATTTCCGACCTCCCTGTTTCTCAGAGAATGACCGTTATCTGGGTGATTTCTGATAGGTTTTCCAAAATGATACATCTTGTGCCATTACCTAAGTTGCCTTCCTCCTCCGAATTGGTGCCTTTGTTCCTTCAGCACGTGGTTTGGTTACACGGCATTCCTGAGAACATTGTGTCTGACAGAGGAGTCCAGTTTCCAGATTTTGGAGGACTTTTTGTTCTAAACTTGGTGTTCAATTGTCTTTCTCCTCGGCTTTTCATCCTCAGACCAATGGACAAACTGAGAGAACAAACCAGACATTGGAGACTTATCTGAGATGCTTTGTGTCTGCTGATCAAGATGACTGGGTCTCTTTTTTGCCTTTGGCTGAGTTTGCTCTTAATAATAGGGCTAGCTCTGCCACTTTGATGTCTCCATTTTTCTGCAATTTTGGTTTCACCCTCGATTTTCTTCGGGACAGACGGAGGCTTCTGTCTGTCCAGGTGTTGACTCTGTTGTGGAGCGTATGCAGCAGATTTGGGACCAGGTAGTAGAGAGGTTGTCCCTCTCTCAGGAGAGGGCCCAGCGGTTTGCCAACCGGCATAGGACTGATGGTCCTCGGTTTGAAGTGGGGGACTTGGTCTGGTTGTCCTCAAGAAATATCCCTATGAGAGTTGCATCTCCTAAGTTTAAGCCTAGGTTCATTGAACCTTATAAGATCATGGAGATTCTCAATCCTGTTTCCTTTCGTTTACTTCTTCCAGGGACATTTAAGATCCATAACGTGTTCCACAAGTCTTATTGAAGAGGTTTGTCAAGCCAGTGGTTCCTATGGCTGCGCCTCCTGACCCTGTTTTGGTTGAGGGCAATCTGGAGTATGTGGTTGAGAAAATATTGGATTCTCGTTTTTCTAGACGGAAACTCCAGTATTTGGTTAAGTTGGAGAGGTTATGGTCAGGAGGACAATTCTTGGGTGTTTGCTTCGGACATCCATGCTAGGAGACTGATCGTACGTATCACAGAGCTCATCCTAACCGACTTGTTGCCCAAATGAGGGTTCGGTGACCACTCCTCAAGGGGGGGTACTGTTGTGAATGTGTTAGAAATTAAATCTGAGCAGAAGCTCCCTCTGGTGGTTACAAACAGTACTGAACCATTCAATGATGATTGGCAATCAGGAGTTACAGACTGGTCTTATATAAGGGAGGTTCCCTCCCATCATGGTTGCCGGTGATCAATTGTTCTTGTCTCAACTGTGGTTCCTGGTTCACTTGGAAGCTTGCTGAGTCTTGCCTCTTCTCCTGCTCTCAGATAAGATATTTTCTGTTTTTATTTTTGTGCTTGCTTTTTGCATTGTTCCCTGCACTTCTGTGGAGGTCAGCCAGGTCCCCCCCGGGGGCTTGTGCTCCTCTCAGTTTATCTGAGCCACTGTTATTTGTTCATTTGCCCTTTCCAGTTTTTTCAGTGGCTGCGGCTTAGTTTTGTGACACCAGAGAACTAATTTAGGTGGTAGAGGTCTTGTGATCTCAGGTGTTTTTGCAATTAGTAGAGTTGGTATTTTTTAGGTTTTTTTTGGATTGCAGTAAGTGTCCTTCCTATCCTTTTCTGTCCAGGTAGTTTGGGCCCCAACGTTTGCTCATACTATTTTCTGTCTGTGTCTGTATTTCCTCTTGTCTAACCGCCATTACATGTTTGGGGGCTTCCTATGTTCTTTGGGGATCTGCTCCGGGGCAGATAGCTTTCCTCTTTCTATCTTTAGGTGTAGTTAACCTCTCAGGCTGTGACGAGGCGTCTAGGACCTACGTAGGAACGCTCCACGGCTGCTTTTAGTTGTGGTGGTTAGTCAGGGTACTGCAATCCAGTAGATTCCAACCTCTCTGGTGTATTGCCGTTTTTGCCTGCTGTCCTTAGCTACCAAATCATAACAGGGGTCTATGTTAGCAGCGGATTAACCAGCGTAACATCCGGAGTCAGCAACAGAGAATGTAGATTTATTCACATCCAGTATAGACAGCTTACAACACAGCATGAAATGTGATCAGCCTGATATCTGCTATGGCTGCAGCATGAAAAACATTACAACAACACAGGAAGAGAAGGAGGAGGACATCCTGTCTGTGAGTGAGGGTTTTTTTTTTTTTTTACAAAACTTTGTTAACAACCTCACAATATGCACAACATATCAAACAGTATATAGTCATGGCCAAAAGTTTTGAGAATGACACAAATATTATATTTTCACATGATCTGCTGCCCTCTGGTTTTTATGTGTGTTTGACAGATGTTTTTATCACAGACAGAAATATAATTGCAAACATATGAGTAACAAAAGCTTATATTGACAGAATGAGTTAATGCAGCAAGTCAATATTTGCAGTGTTGACCCTTCTTCTTCAGGACCTCTGCAATTCTCCCGGGCATGCTCTCAATCAACTTCTGGACCAAATCCTGACTGATAGCAGTCCATTCTTGCACAATCAATGCTTTCATTTTGTCAGAATTTTTAGGTTTTTGTTTGTCCACCCGTCTCTTGATGATTGACCACAAGTTCTCAATGGGATTCAGATCTGGGGAGTTTCCAGGCCATGGAACCAAAATCTCTATGTTTTGTTCCCTGAGCCATTTAGTTATCACCTTTGCTTTATGGCAAGGTGCTCCATCATGCTGGAAAAGGCATTGTTGATCGCCAAACTGCTCTTGGAGGGTTGGGAGAAGTTGCTCTTGGAGGACATTCTGGTACCATTCTTTATTCATGGCTGTGTTTTTAGGCAAGACTGTGAGAGAGCCGATTCCCTTGGCTGAGAAGCAACCCCACACATGAATGGTTTCAGGATGCTTAACAGTTGGCATGAGATAAGACTGGTGGTAGCGCTCACCTTGTCTTCTCCGAATGAGGCGTTTTCCTGATGTCCCAAACAATCGAAAAGGGGATTCATGAGAGAAAATAACTTTACCCCAGTCCTCAGCAGTCCACTGCCTGTATCTTTTGCAGAATATCAGTCTGTCCATGATGTTTTTTCTGGAGAGAAGTGGCTTCTTTGCTGCCCTCCTTGAGACCAGGCCTTGCTCCAAGAGTCTCCGCCTCACAGTGCGTGCAGATGCACTCACACCTGCCTGCTGCCATTCCTGAGCAAGCTCTGCACTGCTGGTAGCCCGATCCCACAGCTGAAACACTTTTAAGAGACGGTCCTGGCGCTTGCTGGTCTTTCTTGGGCGCCCTGGAGCCTTTTTGTCAAGAATGGAACCTCTCTCCTTGAAGTTCTTGATGATGCGATAGATTGTTGACTGAGGTGCAATCTTTCTAGCTGCGATACTGTACTGTTAGGCCATTTTTGTGCATTGCAGTGATGACTGCACATGTTTCTTTAGAGATAACCATGGTTAACCCCTTCACCCCCAAGGGTGGTTTGCACGTTAATGACCGGGCCAATTTTTACAATTCTGACCACTGTCTCTTTATGAGGTTATAACTCTGGAACGCTTCAACGGATCTGCGCGATTCTGAGATTGTTTTCTCGTGACATATTGTACTTTACGTTAGTGGTAAAATTTCTTCGATATACCTTGCGTTTATTTTTGAAAAAAATGCAAATATGGCGAAAATTTTGAAAATTTTGCAATTTTCAAACTTTGAATTTTTATTCCCTTAAAACAGAGAAATATGTCACACAAAATAGTTAAGAAATAACATTTCCCACATGTCTACTTTACATCAGCACAATTTTGGAATCAAAATTTTTTTCTCTTAGGAAATTATAAGGGTTAAAAGTTGACCAGCGATTTCTCATTTTTACAACAAAATTTACAAAGCCATTTTTTTTAGGGACCACCTCATATTTGAAGTCACTTTGAGGGGTCTATATGGCAGAAAATACCCAAAAGTGACACCATTATAAAAACTGCACCCCTCAAGGTACTCAAAACCACATTCAAAAAGTTTATTAACCCTTCAGGTGCTTCACAGGAGCTGAAGCAACGTGGAAGGAAAAAATGAATATTTAACTTTTTAGCCACAAAAATGATCTTTTACAAACTTTTTTTTTATTTTCACAAGGGTAAAAGAAGAAAATGGACACATAAAGTTGTGCAATTTCTCCTGAGTACGCCAATACCCCATAAGTGGGGGAAAACCACTGTATGTGTGCACAGCAGAGCTCATAAGGGAAGGATCGCCATTTGACTTTTTCAAACTAAAATTGGCTGGAATTGAGATTGGACGCCATGTCGCGTTTGGAGAGCCCCTGATGCGCCTAAACAGTGGAAACCCCCCACAAGTGACACCATTTTGGAAACTAGACCCCCTAAGGAACTTATCTAGATCTGTTGTGAGCACTTTGAATCCCCAAGTGTTTCACAAAAGTTTATAATGCCTGGGTGTGAAAAAAAAAAGAAACAATTTTCCACAAAAATGATTTTTTAGTCCCAAATTTTTGATTTTTCTCAAGGAAATTGGACCCCAAAAGTTGTTGGCCAATTTGTCCTGAGTACGCTGATACCCAATATGTGGGGGGGGAACTGTTTGGGCGCACGGCAGGGCTTGGAAAGGAAGTAGTAACGTTTTGGAATGCAGACGTTGATGGGGTCATGTTCCGTTTGCAGTGCCCCAGATGAGCCTAAACAGTAGAAACCCCCCACAAGTGACCACATTTTGGAAACTAGACCCCCTAAGGAACTTATCTATAGCTTTGGTGAGCACTTTGAACCCCCAAGTGCTTCACACAAGTTTATAATGCCGGGCATGAAAATAAAAAATCCTATTTTTTTCCCACAAAAATTATTTTTAGTCACTAATTTTTTATTTTCCCAAGGGTAACAGGAGAAATTGGACCACAAAAGTTGTTGTCCAATTTGTCTTGAGTACGCTGATACCCATATGTGGGGGGAACCACTGTTTGGGCGCACGGTAGAGCTCGGAATGGAAGGAGCACCATTTGGCTTTTTCCAACCAAAATTGGCTGGAATTGAGATTGGACGCCATGTTGCATTTGGAGAGCCACTGATGTGCCTAAACAGTGGAAACCCCCCACAAGTGACCCCATTTGGAAACTAGACCCCCTAAGGAACTTATCTAGATCTTTGGTGAGCAATTTGAACCCCCAAGTGCTTCACACAAGTTTATAACGTAGAGCAGTAAAATTAAAAAATCATATTTTTTCCACAAAAATGATCTTTTCACCCCAATTTTTATTTTCCCAAGGGTAACAAGACTCCAAAAGTTATTGTGCATTTTGTCCTGAGTACGCTGATACCCCATATGTGGGGGTAAACCACTGTTTGGGTGCATGGCAGAGTTTGGAAGGGAAGGAGTGCCGTTTGACTTTTTCAACGCAGAATTGGCTGGATGCCATGTCGTGTTTGGAGAGCTCCTGATCTGCCTAAACAGTGGAAACCCCCCACAAATGACACCATTTTGGAAACTAGACCCCTCAAGGAACTTATCTAGATGTGTGGTGAGCACTTTGAACCCCCAAGTGCTTCACAGAAGTTTATAACGTACAACCGTAAAATAAAATTATTTTTTTTTTTACAAAAATGATTTTTTCGTCCCCAATATTTTATTTTCACAAGGGTAACAGGAGAAATTGGACCCCTAAAGTGATTGTCCAATTTGTCCTGAGTACGCTGATACCCAATATGTGGGAGAAAACTACTGTATGGGTACACGTTGGGGCTCGGAAGGGAAGTAGTGATGTTTTGGATTGTAGACTTTGATGGAATGGTCTGGGGGCGTCATGTCGCATTTGGAGAGCCCCTGATGCGCCTAAACAGTGGAAACCCCCACAAGTGACCCCATTTGGAAAATAGACCCACAAGGAACTTATCTAGATGTGTGGTGAGCGCTATGAAGCCCCAAGTGTTCACAGAAGTTTATAACGTACAGCCGTAAAAACAAAAAAATTTTTTTTTTTTACAAAAATTATTTTTTTCGCCCCCAATATTTTATTTTCACAAGGGTAACAGGAGAAATTGGACCCCAAAAGTTGTTGTCCAATTTGTCCTGAGTACGCTGATACCCAATATGTGGGAGAAAACTACTGTATGGGTACACGTTGGGGCTCGAAAGGGAAGTAGTGACGTTTTGGATTGCAGACTTTGATGGAATGCTCTGGGGGCGTCATGTCGCATTTGGAGAGCCCCTGATGCACCTAAACAGTGGAAACCCCCACAAGTGACCCCATTTTGGAAAATAGACCCCACAAGGAACTTATCTAGATGTGTGGTGAGCACTTTGAACCCCTAAGTGCTTCACAGAAGTTTATAACGAACAGCCGTAAAAATAAAAAATATATTTTTTTTTTACAAAAATTATTTTTTTCGCCCCCAATATTTTATTTTCACAAGGGTAACAGGAGAAATTGGACCCAAAAAGTTGTTGTCCAATTTGTCCTGAGTACGCTGATACCCAATATGTGGGAGAAAACTACTGTATGGGAACACGTTGGGGCTCGGAAGGGAAGTAGTGACGTTTTGGATTGTAGACTTTGATGGAATGGTGTGGGGGCGTCATGTCGCATTTGGAGAGCCCCTGATGCGCCTAAACAGTGGAAACCCCCCACAAGTGACCCCATTTTGGAAAATAGACCCCACAAGGAACTTATCTAGATGTGTGGTGAGCGCTATGAAGCCCCAAGTGCTTCACACAAGTTTATAACGTACAGCCGTAAAAACAAAAAAAAATCATTTTTTTTTTTAAAAATTATATTTTTGCCCCCAGTTTTTTATTTTCCCAAGGGTAACAGAAGAAATAGGACAAATTGCACAATAACTCTTAGGGTCCAGAGTACGCTGATACCCCATGTGGGAGTAAACTACTGTTTGGGCGCATGGCAGAGCTCAGAAGGAAGGAGCACCGTTTGACTTTTTCAACGCAGAATTGGCTGGAATTGAGATCAGACGTCATGTCACATTTGGAGAGCCCCTGATGTGCCTAAACAGCGGAAACCCCCCAATTCTAACTCCAACCCTAACCTCTACACACCCCTAACCCTAGTCCCAACCCTAACCACAAACGTAACCCTAACACACCCCTATCCCTAATCCCAACCATAACCCTAATACTAACTTTAGCGCCAACCCTAACCCTAACTTTTGCCGCAACCCTAACCTTAACCATAACCCTAATGGGAAAATGGAAATAAATACATTTTTGTAATTTTATTATTTTTCCCTAACTAAGAGGGTGATAAAGGGGGTTTGATTTACTATTTATAGCGGGTTTTTATGATTGGCAGCTGTCACGCTAAAAGACGCTTTTTATTGCAAAAAATAGTTTTTGCATCACCACATTTTGAGAGCTATAATTTTTGCATATTTTGGCCCACAGAGTCATGTGAGGTCTTATTTTTTGCGGTACGAGTTGACGTTTTTATTGGTACCATTTTTGAGCACGTGACATTTTTTGATCGCTTTTTATTTCGATTTTTGGGAGGTTAGAATGAACAAAAATCAGCAATTCATGAATTTCTTTTGGGGAGGCGTTTATACCGTTCCGCGTGTGGTAAAATTGATAAAGCAGTTTTATTCTGCGGGTCAGTACGATTACGGCGATACCTCATTTATATCGTTTTTTTATGTTTTGGCGCTTTTATAGAATAAAAACAATTTTATAGAAAAAATAATTATTTTTGCATCGCTTTATTCTGCGAGCTATAACTTTTTTATTTTTTCGCTCATGATGCTGTGTGATGGCTCGTTTTTTGCGGGACAAGATGACGTTTTCAGCGGTGCTATGTTTATTTATATACGTCTTTTTGATCGCGTGTTATTCCACTTTTTGTTCAGCGGTATGATGATAAAGCACTGATTTTTTGCTTTTTTTTTTTTTTTTTTTTTAAGGGGTTCACTAAAGGGGTTAACTAGTGGGACAGTTTTATAGGGGGGGTCGTTACGGACGCGGCGATACCAAATATGTGTACTTTTATTGTTTTATTTTTTTATTTACAGGAAAAAATTAATTTATTGGGGAATTTCTTTTTACTATATTTGGAATTTTTTTTTTTACACGTTTATTTTTATTTTTTTTACTTTTTACATTGTCCCAGGGTGGGACATCACTGTAAAATGTGAGATCGCTGGTCTCACAGTGTGCACAGCACTCTGTGAGACCAGCGATCTCACAGGCAGCGCTGCAGCTTCTCAGTGCCTGCTCTCAGCAGGCACTGAGGAAGCCGCCTCCCTCCAGGACCCCGGCGCCATCTTGGATCCGGGTCCTGGGAGGGAGGAAGCCCTCAGAATAGCGCGATCACATCGCGCTGTTCTGAGGGTCTCAGGGGGGCGCGCAGGGAGCGCTCTCCCTGCGCTATGCCTCCCTGTGCCCCCAGTACACCGCGATCATGTTTGATCGCGGTGTGCTAGGGGTTAATGTGGTCCGGAGAGGCACACAGTCCCGGGTGTCAGCTGTGATAATCAGCTGACACCCGGCGGCGATCAGCTGCGCTCCCCCCAGGAGCGCAGCTGATCGCTATGACGTACTATCCCGTCCATGGTCAGATTGTCACGGGTTTTATGGACGGGATAGTACGTCTAATGTCAGAGAGGGGTTAACAGAAAAGAAACAATGATGCCAAGCACCAGCCTCCTTTTAAAGTGTCCAGTGGTGTCATTCTTACTTAATCATGACAGATTGATCTCCAGCCATGTCCTCATCAACACCCACACCTGTGTTAATGGAGCAATCACTGAAAAGAGGTTAGCTGGTCCTTTTAAGGCAGGGCTGCAATGATGTTGAAATGTGTTTTGGGGATAAAGTTCATTTTCTAGCCAAATATTGACTTTGCAAGTAATTGCTGTTAAGCTGATCACTCTTTATAACATTCTGGAGTATATGCAAATTGCTATTAGAAAAAGTGAAGCAGTAGACTTTGTAAAAATTAATATTTGTGTCATTCTCAAAACTTTTGTCCATGACTGTAGTAGTAGTTGTTGCAATACATACAAATCAATATGCATTATTCCAACAGTCTAGTTTTAAGAATGGGGTCACTTGTGGGGGGTTTCCACTGTTTAGGCACATCAAGGGCTATCCAAACGCGACATGGCGTCCAATCTCGATTCCAGCCAATTTTGGTTTGAAAAAGTCAAATGGCTCTCCTTCCCTTCCGAGCTCTGTCGTGCGCCCAAACAGTGGTTCCCCCCCATATATGGGATATCAGTGTACTCAGGAAAAATTGGACAACAACTTTTGTAGTCCTATTTCTCCTGTTACCCTTAGTTAAATACAATATTGGTGACTAAAAGATCATTTTTGTGGAAAAAAAAATGGTATTTTTTATTTTCATACCCTGGCATTATAAACTTGTGTGAAACACTTGGGGGTTTAAAGTGCTACCCCACAGATCTAGATAAGTTCCTTAGGGGGTCTTGTTTCCAAAATGTGGTCACTTGTGGGGGGGTTTCCACTGTTTCAGCACATCAGGGGCTCTGCAAACGGAACATGACACCCATCAAAGTCTACATTCCAAGACGTCATTACTTCCTTTACGAGCCCTGCCGTGCGCCCAAACAGTATTCCCCCCACATATGGGGTATCAGCGTACTCAGGACAAATTGGACAACAACTTTTGGGGTCCAATTTCCTTGGGAAAAATCAAAAATTGGGGACTAAAAAAATCATTTTTGTAGAATTTTTTTTTTTTTTCACACCAAGGCATTATAAGCTTTAGTGAAACACTTGGGGGTTCAAAGTGCTCACCACAGATCTAGGGGTCTAGTTTCCAAAATGGTGTCACTTGTGGGGGGGTTTCCACTGTTTAGGGGCTCTCTGTTATGTTTCGGTAGCTGAGGAGAAATAGCAAAAATAGCCGAAGTAGCAATACACCAGAGAGGCTGGAAACTACTGGGTTGCAGAACCCTAAACTAACCGCAACACTAGAAGTAGCCGTGGAGCGTACCTACGGTGATCCTAGACGCCTCGTCACAGCCGGAGAGATAGCTACACCTAAAGACAGAAAGATGAAAGCTATCTGCCCCGTAGCAGAACCCCCAAAGAAATAGGAAGCCCCCAAACATGTAAGGCAGTTAGACAAGAAGAAAAGATGAACACAGACAGAAAATAGAATGAGCAAACGCTGGGGCCCAATACTGTCTAGATAGAAAAGTATAGGAAAGAATTCTGACTGCAACCCAAAAAACCCTGACAAAAATACCAACACTTCTGATTAACAAAAAAAACTGAGATCACACGATCTCTACCACCTAAATCAGATCTCTGGTGTAACACACAGCAATTCAGCAAATAAAAAGTGACACAGGAAAAGAGCAAAAGTGCAAACACAAACTGAGCACAAATGCAGAGCCAGGCCCCAAAAGGGGACCAGGCTGAAGTCCACTGCAAGGCAGCAAACCAGCAAGGAAAATCCAACCAGAGGAAAAAAAAACAACAAGGCACTTATCTGAATGAGAGCAGGAATGCAAGCTGAGCTCCAAGCAAGACCTGGAAGAACAATTGATAACCGGCAAGGCTGATGGGAGTTCAGGTCACTTATATCAGACCAATTGGACCCAGCTAAAAGCCATTCAGCAATTGGTTCATTACCCTCAGCAACCATCGGAGGGAGCCCCAGCTCCAAAGTCGCCTCCAACGTGTTCACAACAGCTCTCCAAACGCGACATGGCATCCAACCAATTCTGCATTGAAAAAGTCAAGCGGCGCTCCTTCCCTTCCGTGCTCTGCCATGCACCCAAACAGTAGTTTACCCCCACATATGGGGTATCAGCATACTCAGGACAAATTGCACAATAACTTTTGAGGTCTTGTTACCCTTGGGAAAATAAAAATTGGGGTGAAAAGATCATTTTTATGGAAAAAATATGATTTTTTAATTTTACGGCTTTACGTTATAAACTTGTGTGAAGCACTTGGGGGTTCAAAGTGCTCACAACAGAATTAGATAAGTTCCTTAGGGGGTCTAGCTTCCAAAATGGTGTCACTTGTGAGGGATTTCCACTGTTTAGGCACATCAGGGTCTCTCCAAACGCGACATGGCGTCTAATCTCAATTCCAGCCAATTTTGGTTTGAAAAAGTTAAACGGCGCTCCTTTCCTCCCGAGCCCTGCTGTGCACCCAGACAGTGGTTTTCCCCCACATATAGGGTATTGTCATGCTCAGGATAAATTCCACCACTTTATCTGTCCATTTTCTCCATTTACCCTTGTGAAAATAAAAAATTTTTTTGTAAAATATCATTTTTGTGACTAAAAAGTTAAATGTTCATTTTTTCCTTCCACGTTGTTTCAGCTTCTGTGAAGCACCTGAAAGGTTAATAAACTTGTTGAATGTGGTTTTGAGTACCTTGAGAGGTGCAGTTTTTAGAATGGTGTCACTTTTTGGTATTTCTGCCATATAGACCCCTCAAAGTGACTTCAAATGTGAGGTGGTCCTAAAAGAAATGGTTTTGTACATTTTGTTGTAAAAATGAGAAATCGCTGGTCAACTTTTAACCCTTATAACTTCCTGACAAAAAAAAATTTTGGTTAAAAAATTGTGCTTATATAAAGTAGGCATGTGGGAAATGTTATTTAGTAACTATTTTTGCGTGACATATTTCTCTGTTTTAAGGGAATAAAAATTAAAAGTTTGAAAATTGCAAAATTTTAGCCATATTTCAATTTTTTTCATAAATAAACGCAAGTTATATCGAAGAAATGTTACCACTATCATGAAGTACAATATGTCACGAAAAAACTCTCAGAATCGCAAAGATCTATTGAAGCGTTCCAGAGTTATAACCTCATAAAGGGATAGTGGTCAGAATTGTAAAATTTGGCCCGGTTATTAACGTGCAAACCACCCTTGTAGGTTAAGGGGTTAAAGATGATCAGCGATTTCTCCTTTTTCCAGCAAAATTTAGAAAACCATTTTTTTAGGGCCCACCTCACATTTGAAGTGATGGAAAATACTTAAAAGTGACACCATTCTACAAACTGCACCCCTCAAGGTGCTCAAAACCACATTCAATAAGTTTATTAACACTTCAGGTGCTTCACATGAATTTTTGTAATGTGGAAAAAAAAATGAACAATTAACTTTTTTTCACAAAAAATTTACTTTAGACCTATTTTTTTTATTTTCACAAGGGTAACTACAAAAAATTAACCCCAAAATTTGTTGTGCAATTTCTCCTGAGCTTGCCGATACCCCATATGTTGGGGAACACCACTGTTTGGGCGCACGGCAGAGTTTAGAAGGGAAAGAGCGCCATTTGACTTTTTGAATGCAAAATTTGCCGGAACAATTAGCGGACGCCATGTCGTGTTTGGAAAGCCCCTGACGTGCCTAAACAGTCAAAATCCCCCAAAAATGACACCATTTTGGAAACTAGACCCCTCAGGGAACGGATATAGATTTGTGGTGAGCACACTGAGGCCTCAGGTGCTTCACAGAAGTTTTTAACGTTGAGCTGTGAAAATAAAAAAAAATAACATTTTCCCCCCAATTTTTGAATTTCCATAAGGGTAACAGGAGAAATTGCACCATACAATTTGTAGTACAATTTCTCCTGAGTATGCTAATACCTCGTATGAGGGAGAAAACTACTGTTTGGGCGCACGGCAGGGCTCCGAAAAGAAGGAGCATCATTTGACTTTTTGAGTGTAAAATTTGCTGAAATCATTAGATGCCATGTCGTGAATGGAGAGCCCCTAATTTTCCTAAACAATGGAAAACCCACACAATTTTGGAAACTATACCCTTAGGGAATGTATTTAGATGTGTCGTGAGCACCGTGAACAACCAGTTGCTTCACAGAAGTTTATAAATTTGAGACGTCAAAATAAAAAAAATCACATTTTCCCCACAAAAATGTTATTTTAGCCATATGTGCTTGAATACTACTTTTGAGGCACAGTGCAAATGTCAGAATGGAAGAGGTGCCATATTGGAGTTCAGATTTTCCTGAAATGGTTTGAGGGTCATATCATAATGGCAGAGCCCCTTAGGTGCCAGAACAACAGAAACACCCCTTATGTGAATTCATTTTACAAACTACACTCCCCAATGAAGTAATCTAGTGGTGCAGTGATCATATACCACATGTGCCCCACAGAATTTTATACCACTGAGCGGTGAAGAAAGAATAAATTACATTTTTACCACTAAAATGTTGTTATAGCCCCAAGTTTTTGATTTTTCTAAGGGCTAATAGCAATTTTTTTTACAAACAGAGTGTAAGGTTCTTTGTCTCTTTTGACATGTTCCTTGAAACTCAGTTTTCCGTCGGCCATTTTGCTTTCTGTCTTTCTGCAGCTCTTGCCCTCAGTTAATATGGAGTTTCCAGTTTTCATGTTCCCGCCCTGATTCTCTCCCTCTTGCTTCTTAAGCAGCCTTAGCTGAACAATCAGTGCTCCTGAATCAAGCCTCAGTCAGCCTGTGACCTGACTCCTGGAAACCTAGGATTTTGGACTCCAGCTATTTCCTACTGAGGAACTTTGGAACACTTTTGGACTCTGGAAACCTGCTGTCTGGTGAATCCATGTTTGCAGAGGAATTACGGTACAGAGAAGAGATCCTGAACCTGCTTTGGAGAGTTATTGTAGAGCTTGAAGTTACTCTGGCCTGCTGTGTCTCCTGCCTCTGTTCCTGCAAACTGTGTGACCTTTTCTGCATGCTTGTATGAAGTAATACAAGTCATTTCATATCAACCTATGTCTCATGTGTTTTCCTCCACCCAAGCACAAGACGCTATAGGAACTGTACACTATACATGACAAGATTCAGGAGCCAATGTTTAGTGTCTGCTGGGTCTGGAAAGCCGTGTCTGCTGTGACTGTGGATATCAGATGTCCGTTTAATACCTTCTGTGATGACAGTGGTTGTGACTTCTCACAACCATTCCAGGTGAGCACATTCCCTTAAATGTTACTCTGGAGTGTTACCACAGGTAAACACTATTGTTTTTTTTTTTCCTTTCCTCTTCTCCTTCCAGCACTTCTGCCTTAAAAGATCTGGAAGATGGAGGCCCGCATAAAGGAGCTTTGCGGAGTGACTGATACAATCCTTGCAGATATACAGACTATAAAGACCCGTTTTTTAAGCCTACAGGACCTCACTAATCATAATTTGCAAGTGTTTGGACAAACTACCCAGGAATTACGAGCCAGGATTGAGGCTCTAGAGGAACAAGTCCAGGTTCCTGCCATAACCCCGAGTTCTGGGATCCCCAAGTTACCTCCTTTTCGTTTTGGCGGTGAACGTGAGAAATTCAGGGGATTTATTAACCAATGCAATCTATTTTTCTCTGCACATGCTTCACAATTTCCCACTGAACGATCCAAAGTACTTACTATAATCATGTTGCTTCCAATAAGGCTTTGATGTGGGCAAACCCTCTGATTGAGACTGAGGATGATTGTTTGAATCACCTTGATGCTTTTATTTCAGCCATGGGGCAGGTGTTTGATGACCCCAATCGAGGTGCAACAGCTGAAGCAGCCATGTTAATTTTGCGCCAAGGTAAGCGTTCAGTAGCCGAATATGCCTTGGATTTCAGGAGATGGGCTCTTGATACCACTTGGGACACTTCCGCCAAAAAATCTATTTTTCGGAAAGGGTTGTCTCCACTGATTAAGGATGAACTTGCTCGTGCCGACCCTCCCACTGCGTTAGGTAACTTTATTAACTATTGTATCCGTATTGATGCTCGTCTGACTGAACGCAGACAAGAGAGATGGTTCGAAAATAATCGCACTAACCTTTTCCTACCTCCCTCCTCAGCTAAGGAACCTTTGAGTAGGATCACAAGGGAACCAGAACCTGAACCCAGGTGGACTCTTTACAAAGACGGGTTAGTGATGCACGCAAAGAACATCGTATAAAGGAAAATCTATGTTTTTACTGTGGTAAGTCAGGGCACTTCATTATAAACTGCCCCAGCCGTTCTCGTAAGACTACTGCAGCAGTCATTCACTGTGAGTGTTGCGAGAGGAGCTCTGTCATGTCCGAGCCTCAGACTCCAGAGAGATCTGCTGCAAGAGATCTTGATTTTTCGGACTTAAACTCTGTTAGTTCTGGGGACAATGACGGTATAAACGCTGCAATTTTTCAAGTTTCCTCAGCGGTGTCCCAGCTGAGTTGTAAAAGAAACAATTCTCATTGCTTCCTTTCCATCAAACTCTGGGTTGACTCAGTGTGGGTGTCTAGCTCTGCTATGATCGACTCAGGAGCAAGTGGAAATTTTATGGATATCTCCTTTGCTCTGAAACAGGGGATACGTTCAGTGAAGAAGGCTACTCCAGTACAGATGGAGACTGTGGATGGCTCCCTGCTGACCTCTGGACCAGTGGATCAGGAAACAGAGCCTTTGAGGGTCCTTATGGGTAAAGATCATCAGGAGAAAATGTCTTTTATGCTTATCTCTTCTCCCCACTTTCCCATTATTCTAGGGCTACCATGGCTGCAAGCGCAGAATCCTACGATTAACTGGGAGACCAAGGAATTACACTTTCCGGAGAAACAGATGAGTCAAGGAGTTTCAGCTTGCTCTGTTCCTAAAGGAACCATGTCAGTCCCTGAACTACCAGCTGTATACCAGGACTATGTGGATTTATGTGACAAGAAGAACGCTGATCAGCTTCCTCGTCACCGTCCATATGATTGTCCAATCGAATTATTGCCTGGAGCGAGATACCTTTTGGTAAGATCTACCCCCTAGCGGGGCCCGAGCTAAAAGCTTTGAAGGACTACATAGATGAAAATCTAGCCAAAGGCTTCATACGCCCCTCTTCATCTCCCGCAGGTGCACCCATCTTCTTTGTGAAGAAGAAAGATGGATCTCTGAGACCCTGCATAGACTATAGGGAACTCAATAAGGTTACTATTAGAAACCGTTATCCATTGCCTTTAATCCCTGAGTTGTTGGAGAGAGTGCGGCACGCCAAAATTTTCTCTAAACTGGATCTCCGTGGGGCCTATAACTTGGTCCGTATTAGACCTGGTGATGAATGGAAGACTGCATTCAGGTCACGCTATAGACACTTTGAATATCTAGTTATGCCTTTTGGTCTGAGTACCGCCCCAGCCACTTTCCAACACTTGGTGAATGACATCTTCAGGGATCTCCTAGATACATTTGTGGTGATTTATCTGGATGATATTCTAATTTTTTCTAACTCCACAGAGGAACATCATGGACATGTGAGAATGGTCTTAGAACGCCTAAGACAAAACCATCTCTACATCAAACTTGAAAAGTGTGAATTCCATAGGACCGAAATTCAATTTCTGGGGTATGATACTATCTACGCAAGGGATTAGTATGGATGGAAGCAAGACCCAGGCCATCAAGGATTGGCCAATTCCTAGAAATGTGAAGGAGGTGCAACGCTTCATCGGGTTTGCCAACTTCTATAGACGTTTCATTAGGAATTTCTCTGAGGTAGTGTCACCTATCACCCAACTTACCCGGAAACAGTCTAGGTTCTCCTGGACCCCGCAAGCTCAGGAAGCATTTTCCTGTTTAAAGGATAAATTTACCACCGCACCTATCTTAGTACATCCCAACCCCGAGCTTGCCTTCATAATAGAGGTGGATGCTTCAGACTGTGCCGTTGGAGCTATACTCTCTCAGAGAACAGGTGAGAAGAATGTCTTGCATCCCTGTGCCTTCTTTTCCCAGCAGTTGTCTTCGGCTGAGAGGAACTACGATGTGGGCAATAGAGAATTGTTGGCCATTATTGCCGCCTTCAAGGAATGGAGACACCTTCTTCAGGAGCTGCACAGCAAATAGTCGTCCTGACAGACCATCGTAACCTTGAATTTATCAGGTCGGCTAAGTGCCTGACTCCTCGCCAGGCTCGCTGGAATCTTTTCCTAAATCAATTTAATTTTGTAATTTCTTATAGACCAGGATCGCGCAATGGAAAGGCTGATG
>JARQOD010006025.1:0-45015 GCA_033576555.1 Oophaga sylvatica | reverse complement strand
AAACCCCAGTGCAGCTCTGTCGGGGGGAAATTTGGCGCTCTGTCCAAAGTTTACAAGGTTTTATAAAGGGCGTCGTGCTTCCGCTGATGCAGCCCTGACGAGGGTCCGCAGGCCTGTAGTTTACAGTTTGGATGAATTTGGTTTAGCGCGGGTTGCGCTTTGTTTTAAGGGTTGTTGGGTTTTGTTTTTGTTGGGTTTTTCCCCCCTTATTTTTGAACTGTTTTGGGACGTCCCTCGTAATGAATATGGGCTCTCCCCTTCCTCTGCAGCGAAACACGGTTTTTGGGTAAAAATTCCGTAAAATCCTTTTAGCGGGGGAAAGGGAAAGAGCCACCCCCCCCTCCCAAGGCAGAAGTGTTTGATTTTTCAGTGCAGCGCGCCCCTTATCTGATAGCGTTTTTCGGGGCTGGGTCGCGCGCTAAGGCTCTGTTCCGCATCGCCAGCTATGAGTAGTCAGGTTCCGGAGTATACCTGGAACTCTGGGGTTTTTTTTTGGCTTTCTTGCTTGCAAAAACCTGTACCCTTTGTGTTTTTTTTGAATTTCCCTTCAGAAGGGGTTTGTTGCTCCGCTGGGATCTTGGCTCTTTCCTAAAAGCTTTGGTACGACTGGAGTGGTAGGAGGGCCCGGGGGGGGGGCCAGCCGTAGCACTCTTTGATCTGATGAATCCGATTGGGGCTCCCCCCTACCCATCAGAATGATACGGGTCTTTTTTCCTTCCTTTCGCTAAAAAGGTTTTTTCAGGAAAGTTTTACCAAAAACCCGTGTTTTTTTTTAAACATTACCATTTCTTTTATTAAACTATTTTTTATTCTATTGTATTCTTCTTATCATTTTTATTTGTGACAGAGAATCCTGTACTTGTAATCTGTCAAAAAATGAATTTTTCATCCTTCCGTTCTTGCGTCACAAAAGTTTAAAATTCAAAAGTATTTTTCCGTGTTCGTTTGCCTGCAGCAGCAGGCATTTTCCCAGGGGGACCCCGAGGAGGGAACGGTTCACCCCCATCATGCTTTGTTTTCTTCTGCTTAGAAAATTTTGAATATATTTTTTCTCTTCTTTTGGTCTTATACTTCTGTTTTTCTGCTTTTTGATCTTTGCTTATTGTTCTTAAGCTTTGTTCTGTATTTGCTTTTTGTTTAAACCTTTCTTGTCCTTTTTGGTAATTTCTTTTTTTCTTCTTTGTGATGGTGTTTAGGCGGGTTTGGGCTTGATGTCGTCGTCCTTGTGGCATCATCTTCTTCGGGGTGGTATCGGGGTCTCGTTTCCCTCATTTTTGGAGATCCAGAGTGATTCCCAAAAAAAAGCTTTGAAAAAATCTTCTTTTTTGTAAATGTGCAAAAGGTTTAACAAGAAATGCAAGAAAAGGGGACCCTGTCGGGAAAACCCGGGGGGCAGCAGAAGGAAAAAGCCAATGGCACAACCGGGGAAGTGACGTTAGGGGACACGGTTACAAAGCAGGAGGTCCTGTGCTCCAAAGCACTCCAAGGCCAGCAGACGTTGCGGGAAACCGGTACCGAGATGGAGGCCCTGGCCAAAGGCACTGGGAAAAACCAGTTTTACGGGTACTGGAACCCGGAGGGGTGCGAAGGTAAAAGAGCCAATGCAAGTAACGGGACCAGCTAAATGTGCGGGAACCCGGGGGGGCAGCGAAGGAAAGACCAAGGGCGCAACCGAGGCCAGCTGAGTTACGGGGACACGGTTCTAAGCGGAGGTACTGTGCCCCAAAAGCATCCCCAAGGACCAGAGACGTTGCGGGAACGGGGATACCGGATGGAGGCCCCTGGGCCAAGGCACTGGGGGAAACCAGCTGAGGGTACGGGGAACCCGGGGGGTAGGGAAGGTACAAGACCAAATCAAGTAACGAGGACCAGCTGCTTGCGGGGGAACCCGGGGGGGGGCGGAAGGAAAAGAGCCAAGGGCACAACCGGGGCCACTGAGTTCTGGGACAGGTTACTAGGGGAAAGGGTCCCTTGCCCCAAAGCACTCCAAGGACCAGCGACGTTCCTGGAACTGGGGTTACCGGAGGGAGGCACCAGGCCAAAAGGCACTGCGGAAAAACCCAGCTGACGGTCTGGAACCCGGGACGGGTAGCAGAAGTCAACCCAAATGAAAGTAACGGGGACCAGTGACTTGGGGAAACCGGGGGCAGCAAAGGAAAAGACCAAGGGCCCAAAACCGGGACCATGACTTTACGGGGACACGGTTACTAAGCGGGAGGTCCCTGTGCCCCCAAAAGCCCCCAAGGGGCCCAGCAGATTCTGGAACTCGGTCCGAGATGAGGCACTAGGCAAAGGCCCATGGGAGCCCATGAGGGGTTGGGAAACCCCGGACGGGTGCAGAAGGCCCCAGGAAATTTAAGATGAGGGGGGCCGCGACCGGCCCGCAGTTCCGAACCCCACGTATAAAGTGGGGATTGTCTTTGTCACAAGGGAAAACCCTTTTTTGCATATCCCGCGCACACTGGGAAAAACACCTAAACTCCAAGCCCATAGAGTCGGCTAACCGACCGCAACACGAAAAGGACAACTTTTGGGAGGCTAAGTGACGTTTACACGAGAGGAAACAGATGGGGCTGTAACCAGTCTGGGCGGAGTGGTACCCTGCATGCCTTTGGCAACAACTGGCGGGGTTTTGTCCCCGGGGGATAAAAGGAGAAAATGGGGGAGCAGCAGGATTTTTTGCCTTTCAACAGCAGGGGAAAACGCTGAGATTACTAAACCCCAGTAACACGGACAAGTGAGACTGTGTAACAGCATTTCCGAGCTAAAACTGGCTTGTTGTCCCCGGATGAGAAGAGAACGGGTGGAGGCGCAGGACTTTTTGCCGTTCACACAGCAGGGGAACAGCTGACATTACTGAACCCCAGTAACACAGGAGCAAGTGTTCACTGTGCTAACAGCACTTCCGAGCTACAACTGGCGGTGTTGTAGCCCAGGGATGAGAAGAGAACATGGTGGAGGCAGCAGGACTTTTTGCCGTTCACACAGCAGGGGAACAGCTGACATTACTGAACCCCAGTAACACAGGAGCAAGTGTTCACTGTGCTAACAGCACTTCCGAGCAACAACTGGCGGTGTTGTAGCCCAGGGATGAGAAGAGAACAGGGTGGAGGCAGCAGGACTTTTTGCCGTTCACACAGCAGGGGAACAGCTGACATTACTGAACCCCAGTAACACAGGAGCAAGTGTTCACTGTGCTAACAGCACTTCCGAGCAACAACTGGCGGTGTTGTAGCCCAGGGATGAGAAGAGAACAGGGTGGAGGCAGCAGGACTTTTTGCCGTTCACACAGCAGGGGAACAGCTGACATTACTGAACCCCAGTAACACAGGAGCAAGTGTTCACTGTGCTAACAGCACTTCCGAGCAACAACTGGCGGTGTTGTAGCCCAGGGATGAGAAGAGAACAGGGTGGAGGCAGCAGGACTTATTGCCGTTCACACAGCAGGGGAACAGCTGACATTACTGAACCCCAGTAACACAGGAGCAAGTGTAGACTGTGCTAACAGCACTTCCGAGCTACAACTGGCGGTGTTGTAGCCCAGGGATGAGAAGAGAACAGGGTGGAGGCAGCAGGACTTTTTGCCGTTCACACAGCAGGAGAACAGCTGACATTACTGAACCCCAGTAACACAGGAGCAAGTGTTCACTGTGCTAACAGCACTTCCGAGCTACAACTGGCGGTGTTGTAGCCCAGGGATGAGAAGAGAACAGGGTGGAGGCAGCAGGACTTTTTGCCGTTCACACAGCAGGGGAACAGCTGACATTACTGAACCCCAGTAACACAGGAGCAAGTGTTCACTGTGCTAACAGCACTTCCGAGCTACAACTGGCGGTGTTGTAGCCCAGGGATGAGAAGAGAACATGGTGGAGGCAGCAGGACTTTTTGCCGTTCACACAGCAGGGGAACAGCTGACATTACTGAACCCCAGTAACACAGGAGCAAGTGTAGACTGTGCTAACAGCACTTCCGAACTACAACTGGCGGTGTTGTAGCCCAGGGTCAAGGAGGATGTTTAAATACTATATCAAGTATTTTCCTTGTTACGTGTCAATTAAAAATGTCTATACTCCAAACAAGAGAAATATAAACTTTAGTACCATAAGATGATGATTTAACTTAAAAAAATATATGTAAATTAAAAATTTACAAACATAAACGCATACATTAACATGTTGAAAAGCAATGCAAACCACAATTAAAATAGGTTAAATAATCTGCTATACGGTTTAAAATAAAAGCATACAAGTACACATCAGAATCCATTAATGATGGGTAAGTAACAGTATGTACACCATTTTTATTGTGTAGACAATGAATGGCTGACTTAAAAACATAATCAGCATTACAAGTTTTCTTTGACATTCATAAAACTTTACATTTGGTGAATAATATAACTACAATTTTTTAAAAAATATCTAAAATTTCCATCATGTAATACTGATAATATGTGCCAATCATTTATATTAACAAAACGAAAATTTAAAAAGTGCATAGTGCAGAGTGAAAACAGATATTTATGCCTGAATGTGGACTTGCAAGCATGACAACGGATAGATAAGGTATATATAGATGAGACTGCATAGCCACAGATGGTGAATGGCGATGTAATACTGTACCTCAATAAAGTGTGCGTTACTACTACATCCTTTTTTTTATCTAGCTTTATAAAAGGTTACGTGCATGTATGGTTGCGCCTCTGTTTGGACGCACAGACTGGCTTCCTGCTGTGACGCGTTGGGTATTGGAGCGTCTGTACGTCTTATGACGCAGACTAACATTCACGGTGCGCATCGTTCATCATCGCAAGCGTACCGACAACACAAAGGCGTTGTCATGACTGCTTTACTCAGTAAACATGCACCTATGATGAAACATACACGCATGTGCCCTATTACATAACAAGCTACAAGAAAAACGAGTGTGAGGTGTGACAGCTGTTTTGTTAAGGTACAGTATTATATCGACATTGTACAGATGTCGCTATTCAGTCTGATAAATATATATCATTCACGTATTCTATCAGTTGTCGTTCTTTCAGCACCACTTACAGGTATATATTTTGCTATTGTGACTATGCACTATTGACTTTACCAAGGTAATGCATGATTTTTGTAAGCGATTATCATGTTTACATGAAGGACCTTTATGATATGGGCTGTTAACTTTCTAATCAAATATGTATTTTTTAAAATGACACAAATATAAGTAATGTTGAAGAGGACTATTCCTACATGCATTGTTTGCACAATATTACACGTGTACATCACGTCCCTTAATCAACATTGGATTATTATATTTACTTGTATGCTTTTATTTCAAAGGCAAGAACACTGAAGTATAACCTTCGCACTGCAGCAGTTGTCAAAGTTCAACCCACATTATGCACTTCCAACATTGCAGCATTGGAGTCATCATGATGTGAGTTGGATTTGTCTAAGCTATGGAGTGACAAGGTTGACCATCAGTATCCTATAGCATAAGTAGGATTTTGTGTTTGCATTTGTTTTCGACATGTGCATATCTGTAATAATATGTCACATTTATTTTGTTACAGATTTGTGACAAAGACTAATCATTTTATGGTTTGAAAGTTGACGTTTCAAATGTTTACAGCTTAGAAATCAGGGTGTAGCCTCATATCTATGTGTAGCACTAGACACTTTGAGATGTCAGGTTTTTTTCACCATGATTAGGTAGCTAGCAGTAATTTTTGCCGGACACACAGCAGGGGAAAGCAGGCGTTACTGAACCCCACAAACACATCAGCGATTGTTTTCATCTGTGCATCTAACACTTCTGAGCAGCAACTGGCGCTGTTGAAGCCCAGGGTCAAGGAGGGTGTAGGCAGAGGCCTAGTATGAGACGTTTGAAGTTGAAGTTGTAGTTAGCAGCAATAATTTTTGCCAGACACACAGCAGGGGAACAGCAGGCGTTACTGAACCCCACAAACACATCAGCGATTGTTTTCATCTGTGCATCTAACACTTCTGAGCAGCAACTGGCGCTGTTGAAGCCCAGGGTCAAGGAGGGTGTAGGCACAAAATATTGACTTATTGCCTTGTTACGTGGCCATTGCAAATGTATGTACTTCAAACAAGAATAAATGAAGTTTTACTAGGACAATAAAATGATGAATTTCAATTCCAAGAATAGAAAAATATTTATACTTGAGAGTCCTCTGTGGTTGATACCGTTTAATGGCTAACTGAAAATATGGTAACAAATTCAAAGCTTTCAAGACTACTCAGGTCTCTTCATCAGGCTAAGACTAAAAAAAAAATGGAAGAATCACATATTTGTACACACAACAGGACACAGGAATAGGTAAGACAAGTGAGGGAGGGACAAGTGAGGGTAGACCGGCCAAAAATGAGAACAAGGATGAATTATCAGCGCCACACGATAAGACAAAAAATAATGGATTTACCTGTGGCAAAACACTTTTGTATGCCCGGTCATAGCATGATGGATATGGAATTACTGGTATTAAAATATAACTTCAAATATGACAAAGATACAAAGGTTTCAGAATATAAGCTCATCATGACCTTTGACACTGTTAGTGATGGAATGAATAGATCACACGGATTTATGTCATTCTATATCAATTAAGGAATCTGCGTCTCTGCCCTTCCAGGGGCATTAAAACACAAAACCAGACCCCAATCAGAGGGCAATAAAACTTTCTATCCTTATCTAGGAACTGTTCCAATATTTATGTTCATCCCTCTGTGATAATGACAGTTCTGCTACACGTCACTTACTTGTCTTACCTATTGCACTATTCCTGTGTCCTGTTGTGTATAGAAATATGTGATGCTTCATTTTTTGTTTTAGTCTTTGCCTGATGAAGAGACGTGAGTAGCCTCGAAAGCTTGCAATTTGTTACCATCTTTTCAGTTATCCATTCAAAGGTATCAACCACTGTGGACTCTCAAGTGTAAATATTTTTCTATCTAATGGCTAACACGGTACAAAGATACACATGTTTCCTAACTTCAATAAAAATAAAGACACTGCAAATATAAACGCATATATGCACATGCCAACAAGAAATGGAACAACACACCACCCAAAAAATTGGTTACAAAATATAGTGTTGTAAATTTAAGAATAAAAGTCCATTTTTGTATTTATGAATAATGCTTAAGGAACGCTATGTTAAACCATAACATAGTGAAGACAATGGATTTTGTAATCGTCACTCATCATCATCATCATTGCAATTTAGATGTGACAGTCACAGACATTTCAATTATTTAAGTTAATAAAATCGTTACTTTGTACAGCATGTATGACATGTCCAGCATGGACTCATCAATGTGATGACACAATAATGTACGATAAAAAATAACCATTTAAAAAAACATAATGCATTGTCACAATTTAAGTGTGTGCCTGCAAGTGTAGGTGAAAGAAAGGCTACGGATAGCAAAGGTATATTCTATGTCTGTATCAGGCAGTGGACAGCCTCTGATGGGTAATGGCGATGTTATACTGTACGTCAATAAAGTCTGCGGCTGCAATCATGCATTTTTTGCTTGGACAGTGTTGAAGAGGGTAAAAGCATGTCTGGTTGCGCAAGGCTTTATCCGTCAACACTACCTTCCTACTGTCACGCGTAGGGTAGGGTAGCGTGTGTCAATTAGATGACTCTATAAAATGTGACGTTACGCAGCGTTATTGCGCCCTAGGGACGCCAAAAATACAACAGCAGTAATCATTTACTGTCTAATACTCCACCTATGACCAACAAAAAAAGACCGTTCCCTCTTTAACAATCTACAAGACTAACAAGCATAATGGTTCACGCTGACTTTATTGAGGTACAGTATTACATCGACATTGTCCATGAGTAACTATGCACTGTGATACCTATATACCATTATTAATTTATATCTGTTGTGGTTGTTTCAACAGCACTTGCAGGTATAACTAGTACTACCTATTGTCAGTATGCATGATGCACTTTATAGATGTAATAATTTATTATTGCACATTATTACCAGGTTTAGATGCTGGCCATTTCATATATGGTGTGTGAAGTTACAGTTGGCATCAGTATGTGTATTTTATAATGTCTGTCATAAATAAAAATCGTGATGATGATGATGAGGATGTTTATGATTCGTACATCCATTGACTGCATTATCTTACAGGTACAGATAAAGTTCCTTAAAAAGCATTAATTGATAAGTATGAAATGTACTTTTATGCATTAATTTCAAAAGTGAAGACTATGTTTTAGTTTTTGTTACCATTTATAATAGACATGTGCAGATATGCGCTGTGATGACAAATTATTATTTGTCCATATTTGTCATAAAAATTTATCATTCTAGGCCTGGAAAACTTCACAATTTCCTGTTTTAAGCATAACAATCAGGGTGACGGCTCTTCCCTATTTGGAGCATGTTTGACATGGGTTTTTCTGTGCATGTGTAGGGAACAGGAGACATGGATAACGTTGCGAACCAGTTATTTAATCTGAAAACGGACAGACAAATTCTGGCGAGATCCATGCCTTGTTCATTTTCAGAAAAGTAAGCCGGTCTACATTATCGGAGGATAGTCGCATGTGACGGTCTGTTAGTACAACACCTGCGGCACTAAAGACGCGCTCCGATAATACACTGGCAGCAGGGCAAGCCAGCACCTCCAATGCATACTGGCTAAGCTCTGGCCATGTATCCAGCTTAGAGACCCAAAACTTGAATGGGGAAGAGCCATCTGGGAGTACACTGAGAGGGAAAGACATGTAGTCTGTCACCATCTTACGGAAACGTTGCCTCCTGCTGACTGGAGCCGTCTCGGATGGTGTAGACATTGGTGGCGCTGCCACAAAACTTCGCCACATTTGGAACATACTGGTCTTGCCCTGTGCAGAGGCGCTGCTTGTGCTCCCTCTTGTTGCAGAGCTGTCTCCACTGCCTCGACGCACAGAGCTGCTTTGTAAAGCAGTAGCAGCAGCAGTGCTCTCGGCTGGAATGGAGAACATTATGGATTGCACCAGTATGTCTTGGTACTCCCGCATTTTACGCTCCCGGGTTCAACGGTGTGATGAGGCTTTGTAAGTTGTCCCGGTAGCGAGGGTCTAGGAGGGTGTACACCCAATAATCAGACGTGGTGAGAATGTGGGCGATGCGGCGGTCGTTTCTCAGGCACTGCAGCATGAAATCAACCATGTGCTGCAGACTCCCAACTGGCCAAGAAACGCTGTCCCCTGCAAGAGGCGTCATCTCTGCCTGCTCTGCATCACCCCACCTCGCTCTACATACTGACTAGAGCGTTGTGTACCTCCCTCTGGAGCGATGTCTTCCTCCTTGACTCCTCCTCATCCTCCTCACAAAGTGAACACTGCCCAGCCCTTTGTGAGGAACCACGTTGCGCTGATTGTCCAGAAGGTGATGGAATTTGTGACTCCTCATCCTCCACCTCTTCCAAAACCTCATCCCTTATTGCTTGCAGTGTTTTTTGAAGCAGGCAGATAAGGGGGACAGTCAGGCTGACTAGTGCATCATCTGCACTCGCCATCCGCGTTGACTCATCAAACGCACGCAAAACGTGGCAGATGTCCTTCATAGAGGCCCACTCAGTAGTGGTGAAGTGTGAACGACGCAAATTGCGAGTTGATTGCGCCTGATGCAGCTGATACTCCATTACTGCTGGCTGCTGCTCACACAACCGCTCCAACATATGTAACGTGGAATTCCACCTGGTGGGTACGTCACATATGATGCGATGTTCAGGAAGGCGAAATCTGCGTTGCAGAGCTGCAATGCGCGATCTGGCCATGCTGGAACGTCGCAAGTGAGCGCACTCTAGGCGGACCTTGTGCAGCAGTGCATCAAGATCCGGATAGTCCCTCAAAAAACTCTGCACGACCAAGTTGAGCACATGTGCCAGACATGGTATGTGAGTGAGGTTGCCAAGGCCCAGAGCTGCCACCAGATTTCGGCCATTGTCACACACTACCAAGCCTGGCTGGAGATTCGCTGGCAAAAAACCACACGTCGCTCTCCTGCTTGATGGCATTCCAGAGCTCCTGCGCTGTGTGGCTTCGATTCCCCATGTAAATTAATTTCAGAACGGCCTGTTGACGTTTGGCCACGGCTGTGCTCATATCGGTCGCATCAGGTAAACGTTCACGGGTCCATGTGGAAGTAGACCGTGACGGCTCCTGCAGCGATGATTCTGAGGAACTGGAGTAGGAGGAGGAGTCAATGTGGACAGACTTGATTCCTGCAATCCTTGGAGTTGGCAGAACACGTACAGCGCCACTCGCAAGATCTGTACCCGGCTCCACAACATTGACCCAATGGGCAGTGAGGGAAAGGTATCGTCCCTGGCCATGGGTACTGGTCCACGCATCGGTGGTCAGGTGGACCTTGCTACTGACGGCGTTTAGTAGCGCATGTTTAATTTTTCCCTCAACATGCTTTTGCAGACCAGGGACGGCTTGCCTGCTGAAATAAAATCGGCTGGGCACATTGTATTGTGGGACTGCCAATGACATTAAGTCACGGAAACTGTCAGTCTCCACCAGCCTGAATGACAGCATTTCAAGGGACAGGAGTTTTGCAATGCCAGCATTCAGAGCCTGTGCTCGTGGATGGTTTGCCGAGTATGGCCGTCTTTTATCCCATGCCTGTGCTACCGATGGCTGTTTTGTGGCCTGGGAGTGTGAGGATGACAGGGAACTTGCAGCTGTGGGTGGAATAACACTGGGTCTCTGGACAACAGTTACAGAGGTTCTTCCATGGCGATCCTGTGAGGAAGCCGAACCAGCTGTGTGTGAGCTGGAGGAAGAGGCTCCAACACGAGCTGAAGATGTAGGTGCTGCTGTAGGTTGGCCTACATCTCCAGTGTGTCTTTGTAACTCAGCTACGTGCTTTGTCCGTACATGTTTCCACATATTTGTGGTATTGAGGTTACTGATATTTTTACCTCTTAACTTTTTGATTACACAGCTTGCATTTGACATAGCAAATATCTCTGCAAGTGTGTCAAAAAAGGACCACGCAGTGCAAGTCCTGGGAGTGCCCGGTTTGGCTGTTGGAAGAGAACTGCTACGAACGGGTGCCAAACTGTAGGGTACAGGCAACCGAGTCTGCAGCCTACCTCTCCCTACTGTTTGGACCGTTGGGGCAATCTCTTCCTCAGAGCTGCTACCACCACCTTCCTGTTCCTCACGCCATGTTGGGTCTTGGACCTCATCATCTCCACTACCCTCTTCCAACACCTGCTGCTGTTGGGTGGTCTGGCCAGCACCTTGCTCAACAGAAAATGGCACCTGAGTCTCATCATCATCAGATGCGTTCTGCGGTGTGCTGACCATCGGCACTGGCTCACCCGCCTCTTCACATTCAGAGAGACACAGCTGTTGCGCATCACTGCATACTGCCTCTTCTTCACATTCCAGAATGCTGCTTGGCTGGGCCCCTGTTTCCAAGCCAACAGATTCTGAGAACAGAAGCAGAGACTCAGCTGGCTCCAGTTCAGAACTCTCTGACTGCCTGGGCAATTTGGCAGGCGGTGAAGAGACAGATGGTTGTTCAACAGTGCTGTGGTCCTGAGAGGAGGTGGAAGCAATTGAAGTCGATGCATTGGCTGCCATCCAACCAACAACGGCTTCAATTTGTTCTTCCCGCAGCAGGGGGGTACGCTGAGCTCCTACAAAAGTGCGCATAAAGGAACGCTCACGGGGAAAACTGGTGGATGCTGTGTCACTGGTGCGGCAGCAGCCACAGAATCCCCACGTCCTCTCCCTGCTGAAACTCCACGGCCACGACCACGTGCCTTACTCCCTGCCTTCTTCATCTTGGTAGATTGATAAAGAAAGTCAGAAAAGTTATAAGGCCTAAGTGTGGTTATTCCTCAGAGACTGCAGTGAACACTGCAGACAACTGTTCAGTAGCTGTGAAAGGCCCCTTTGTGTACTTCTATAGTGTTTGCAACCAATGTATTGTATACGGATGGAAGCGCGTCACACTAATAGATTAGATTTTTTTCAAATATAATGGAGCAGCACCAATTAGAGAAAAATGTGAAGGATGAGGCAGTGACACACGCTCAGCAGACTACAACCAGCAGTAGTTGAAGAACTAACTGGAGCGTGATCTGCACTCAAAAAATGAAAAGCTCACAGACTACAGTGAACACTGAAACACAACTGTTCAGTAGCTGTGAAAGGCCCCTTTGTCTACTTCTATAGTGTTTGCAACCACTGTATTGTATACGGATGGAAGCGCGTCACACTAATAGATTAGATTTTTTTCAAATATAATGGAGCAGCACCAATTAGAGAAAAATGTGAAGGATGAGGCAGTGACACACGCTCAGCAGACTACAACCAGCAGTAGTTGAAGAACTAACTGGAGCGTGATCTGCACTCAAAAAATGAAAAGCTCACAGACTACAGTGAACACTGAAACACAACTGTTCAGTAGCTGTGAAAGGCCCCTTTGTCTACTTCTATAGTGTTTGCAACCACTGTATTGTATACGGATGGAAGCGCGTCACACTAATAGATTAGATTTTTTTCAAATATAATGGAGCAGCACCAATTAGAGAAAAATGTGAAGGATGAGGCAGTGACACACGCTCAGCAGACTACAACCAGCAGTAGTTGAAGAACTAACTGGAGCGTGATCTGCACTCAAAAAATGAAAAGCTCACAGACTACAGTGAACACTGAAACACAACTGTTCAGTAGCTGTGAAAGGCCCCTTTGTCTACTTCTATAGTGTTTGCAACCAATGTATTGTATACGGATGGAAGCGCGTCACACTAATAGATTAGATTTTTTTCAAATATAATGGAGCAGCACCAATTAGAGAAAAATGTGAAGGATGAGGCAGTGACACACGCTCAGCAGACTACAACCAGCAGTAGTTGAAGAACTAACTGGAGCGTGATCTGCACTCAAAAAATGAAAAGCTCACAGACTACAGTGAACACTGAAAAACCCAACGAAAGCTGTTCTCATGTAACTGTTGTGGAAAGGTCCCCTGTTGGGGGTCTACCTATCATATTAAGTTGGGTTTGCACCAATCCACTGTAATTGAATAACGAGATGGAAGCGCAGTCACATAAATAACCTAATAATAGATTAGATTTTTTTCAAATATAATGGAGCAGCACCAATTAGAGAAAAATGTGAAGGATGAGGCAGTGACACACGCTCAGCAGACTACAACCAGCAGTAGTTGAAGAACTAACTGGAGCGTGATCTGCACTCAAAAAATGAAAAGCTCACAGACTACAGTGAACACTGAAACACAACTGTTCAGTAGCTGTGAAAGGCCCCTTTGTCTACTTCTATAGTGTTTGCAACCAATGTATTGTATACGGATGGAAGCGCGTCACACTAATAGATTAGATTTTTTGCAAATATAATGGAGCTGCACCAATTCCACAAAATCAAATAAAAAAAAAAAAAATCAGTGAGTGACACTTGCAGATGCCTACAAACAGCGGTGGATGCAGAGCAAACTGCAGCGTCACCTGTACTCTCACACACACCTTGCACAGAGCTGTTAAAACAACACTGGCAAAAGGAAGCTTTACACAGCGGTTGGTAAACTAGCCTGCCTAAAGCACAGTAGAGTACACAAAATCGCAATGTCTAACTGTCCCTCAGAGTCAGCACAGCAGCGTTCTGTCCCTAACTGAGTTCACAGCACAGTGACGCTAAAATGGAGGCGGCGCCTTTTATAGTGCATTCTGACATCATTTCAGCAGCCAATCACAGCCATGCCATTAGTTAAGATGACCGCAGCATTACAGGATGTGCCCACACTTCATAAGATTCCTCATTGGCTGACTAAAATCACATTGCCTCTCAAAGAATTATGGGAACTTCCGATTCCGGTATACGATATATGAAAAATATCGGAACTAAGTATCGGAATTCCGATACAGCGAATATCGGCCGATACCCGATACTTGCGGTATCGGAATGCTCAACACTAGTGAGAAGGCTAGACGTCTCACAAAGCCAACATGAAAAATAAGGGAGAATCTGGAATCCAGTAAACATGATCCTCTCCGTGCAATAGCAGAGCTATGGCAAAAACTCTTAAGCCACATAAATAGCCTGTCTCAGCCTGCTTCTCTCCAACGACCACTGGAGGGAGCTCTCGCACAACTGTGTTCAGATTATCAATGTTATGCAAAAATAACAGACCAGTATATCGCAGTGTTAAAAAGACTTAACCCATCAGTTACCTGCAAAGAGCTGCAAGCTTTCCAAAAACTTAACTCTGAGAGAGAAAGCATGGTGCGCGATATAAAAGCCAAAACAGAGGCAAGAATCGCACTAATAGCTGAGATATCATCTTGCATTTCTGGCTCTGCCAGACAGTCAAAGCGAACATCTAAGTCACGCTTTTCAAAATCCTCAACCCTCAGCGAACAGCTCATAAAAGCACGTGCGGAAGCTGAGGCCACTAAAATACAAGCTGCCTTTGCTCAAAAGGAAACTGAGATGAAAACTGAGGCAACTAAAATACAAGCTGCCCTAGAGGCCCTAGAGAAGGAACGCCAACACGCCATAGCCATGGCAAAGTTAAAGTCCTGGAACAAGCCATCAGTGGGAGCCAAAGAGACAGCATCAGTTTAAGTGGTTTTGATACTGAAGACCCTCTTAAGCGTACTAGAGACTATGTACAAAGCCAACACAGTGCTATCCCTGCTCCTGCAATCCTTCCTGACCACACAAATGCTCCCCTGAAACAACAGGGTTTTGATACTGAAGACCCTCTTAAGCGTACTAGAGACTATGTACAAAGCCAACACAGCGCTATCCCTGCTCCTGCAATCCTTCCTGACCACACTGCTGCTCCCCTGAGACAACAGGACACAGAGCGTTTATCCGCATCCTGCACCCAAGGTCAGTACAATTACAATACGCTGCCAACCTTGTATCCTGATCCACCTCTGTGCACCGAAATGTACCAGAAACCTGCAAATCACCAAATCTTATACTCAGAATCCTACGTACAGGCCAATATGCAGGCCAGTCACCACACTCCGGTCAATCACACAATTCCAGTCCCATGTGTGGCAGAAACTAAGCTCATTAAGCCAGTTAATGGACTGAATGCCTACGCTGCCCCATATATACCTGCATTCCCAGGTCAAATCACAGACTATGAACAAAGCTATCCAGCCAGCATCGGTCCTTCCAAAATCGGAGAATGCTGATATGACTGGCCTCGCAAGGTACATGATTCGGCGTGATCTAACTAAGACCGGTCTTACAGAGTTTGACGATAAACCTGAGAACTACAGGGGTTGGAAGTGTACCTTTGAAACCACGATCAGTGATCTCGGCATCACTGCCGCTGAAGAGCTAGACCTGCTAATCAGGTGGCTTGGGCCACAATCCACGGATCGGGTCAAGAGACTTAAATCTGTCCACATCAGTAATCCCATTGCTGGTCTCACTGCTGCATGGAAGAGGCTAGAAAGAAGCTATGGCAGTCCTGAGGTCATAGAAAGGGCCCTGTTCAAACGACTAGAGGATTTTCCAAAGGTATCTAATAAGGACAGTACAAGGTTCCAAGAGCTCAGCGACCTCCTGTTAGAGCTTCAGCTGGCCAAAGCAGACCCGTACCTTCCTGGCCTCAGCTACCTGGACACTGCTCATGGGGTAACCCCAATAGTTTCCAAGTTGCCACCCAATATCCAAAATAAGTGGGCCATGCTTCGATCAAAATACAAAAGGGAAAACCAAGTCTCCTTCCCTCCATTTTCCTACTTCTGCGAGTTCATCGAAAATATCGCAGAGTGTAAGACCGATCCAAGTTTTTCCTATGGAGAACACAGCGACCCTGTTTCATCTACTAAACACGACAGTCCACGTCTTAACTACAGGAACCACCAAGCTCCAATGTCCATCAAGAAGACTGATGTTCTTCCGGCACCTTCAGTTTCACAAGATAAGAGCGACAAAGGTGAGAAGGTTGAGAATCCTAATCGCCAGTGTCCAATTCACAAACTGCCACATCCCCTGAAGAAGTGCATCGGCTTCAGGAAGAAGCCCCTTCAAGAACGAAAGGAGCTCTTGAAGAAGTTTGGAGTATGCTTCAGGTGCTGCGCCTCTACCGAACATCTTGCTAAGGACTGTGTCATCCCCATCAAGTGTCTAGAGTGCGACAGCGAAGACCAAGTACAGGCGCTCCATCCATCACAGCCTGACTCTGCGTCTTCACCTTCTCCCACCACAAGCCATGGCGGGGAGAGTACAGACCAAGTGACAAGCCATGTTGCGGTATCTTCCTCATGCACCGATGTCTGTGGAGAAGGTCTTCGAGACAAGTCCTGTGCGAAGATTTGCCTGTCATGGGTGTATCCCAAGGGCCATCCAGAGAAGGCAGTCGAGGTGTACGTTAGCCTGGATGACCAGAGCAACAAATCATTAGCCAGGTCAGAACTCTTTGACTTGTTTGACTTAAAAGGAGACATCTATCCCTACACCTTGGGCACTTGCAGCGGCGTTTTACAAACCTCTGGAAGAAGGGCCAGTGGCCTCATAATAACTTCTCTTGAGAAAGGCGCCACGGAGATACCACTACCCATGCTTGTAGAGCGTAACCAAATACCATTCAATAGGGAAGAAATCCCAACACCAGAAGTCGCTCTTCAGCATCCTCATCTCAGAATGATAGCCAAAGATATGCCACCCCTGGACGATAAGGCAGACATCCTAATTCTCCTCGGCAGAGACATTATACGACTGCACAAGATGCGTCAAATCCACGGACTACTCAATGAACCGTACGCCCAGCGCCTCGAGCTAGGCTGGGTCATCATTGGCAATGTCTGTAGTGACCAGACAAAGAATCAGAACGACATCTCCTCTTACAAAACCGTTATCACGTCAGATGACAACGACTTGTCCTCCCTGTCATACTCAGTCACAATGGATGAAGAAGTCAAACGCCACTATGTGTCAACGGCAACCATCCGATATTTCAAGTCCGCTTTATCCTCGAGACTACAACCTCGAGATAACAGCATTCGATCCTTCAACCAAGGACAACAACTCACTACCTACAGAGGGAGACAAAGTGATCATCAGGGTCATGAGCATCAAACCCACCGAAGACAACTATAACAGCTGGGTAGCTCCCTCACCTTCTCTTCCACCAAAGACTAAGTTGCCAAGGGATCCACAGCAAGTAACTGCTAAGTTCCCAACCTTTGATACCCATCTCCATCACAAGCCTGGTCAAACCAAAGCCGTGCTAGACTTCAGTGCTCAGAGTGAGAGCCCCTCTCTCAACAGCCTACCTCTGACCGATGGTGCTAGCGTTTTCCCCACGCAATTCAGCCTCAGCTCACTGGCGGATGTTGAACAAGACACGTTCACTTCCCAAGCATCACCCTGTAAGGAACTTGCTATCGAGCGAGGAGCCTCGCCTGTTGAAAACAGCATCGACAGTCCTCTCGGGTTTAAGACACCCATCGCAGTTCTAGGCAGGGTACCAGTGAGACAGCTTGCAACTCAGGATATCAACGGGAACACTATGTTACCATCTCAGAGACAGCAAAGATTGGAGACGGCGAAGAAGTCTCTAAAAGCCTTACAAGTCCTGCCCCGTAGTTCTGTAAAGACTCTTTCAACCGTCATCAAGAGACAAGTCTGCCTTTCCTACGACGTGTCTACGAGGACTACAGCTGCGGGAGCCTCTCCCAGCGTTTCAGAAACCGGCAAAAAGGTACAGAAGCTGAGCTCTCTTTACCCTGAACATCCTTTCAACTGGTCAGCCATCGTATCTGTTGACATCCATTTCAGGTTAATCATCTGCTGGCTCCTTCGAGCAGGAGTCACATGATCCTAGCTTTGTCTCTGAACTCTGCCACGGCGGGGAGCATTTCTCTGCATACTACTGCCGTGCTAGTATGCAGAACGATCAGCATCCGTATGAACTTTGAACTTTCCCTTGTTAACTTGAACTTTCATCATCTTTGGATTGTTTGGGTTAGTGGAGGTGTTTGCATGTTGCAGCTTCCCCAATCTGAAGATGGGTTCTCCCATAACTTGGTTTATCCAACCATTGAGGACTTCACGTCATCAACCAAGAATTGAACTTACAACTGTTACAGTTTATTTCCGCATGTTGTGTTTCTACTTTATGTCTTTCAGGTCTACAGTGACATCTCCAGTGGACATCATAAAATTATGAAATCTATAGATTTCAGACGGGGAGTGTTATGTCCCATGAATGAGACATTTTACAGACTGTTCCTGTGCATTTTACATGCTTTATTGCAGTCTCTCATTGTTTACTGTTGCTATGTGTCCCTGTGTTTGCATAGCTGAAATCCTTCCTTTACATCAAGTTTGTCCCTTCTGTCTCTCTGTCTCCTTCTTCTGGTATGATGTCATTTCCTTCTTCTTTCTCCTGTGTTTCATTCTCCATCTTGTTTTTATCAGAATCACATGTGTTTTCAGTCTGTCTGAAGAAAGTCTTTTTTACCTGCTGCTGTTTGTATGCATTCAACAAGAATTCTTAAAGAAATCAAAGTCTCTTCTGGATTCTTCATAACGTGTTGCCGGCAGCTGAGTTAAGCTGTCTGCGACCGTCGCCAATTGTAAGTAAGGTAAAAAGATCCAGCATCTCACAGAGCCATATTTGCAGCTACAGGCCCCGGGGACAGAATAGTCACGGTTTGCATGTTTATAACATGTTTGAAGATTATGATGCCAAAACGTTAGGTGTTTCCATTATTTTGTCCAACCCCTGTACATCTGAAAGAAAAAAAGACCAATTTGATTCCTCACGTGTCATCTTTGTTGCATCTATTTTCCCTGAAGCAAGCGAACCTTTTTATCCATTGACTCTTCAAAATGTATCGGCTGAAACTAGGATGTAGCACTAAAGTCCCCCATATGTCTCCCTAATGTCATCCTAAGGGTATGTTCACACTGTGTATTTTTCCACTGGTTTTTGAGTGGGTCAGCTAAGGGCTAAGAAAATTAATAAAATTTGAAAAATGCTAAGGAAATGACAAAAAAAAAAAGCTGCTTCAAGCTTACAAAACTCCAGGGAGTGATTCTTCTAATATAAAAACGAACATTAATTGCACACCGGAAAAAGACACAATGTGAACGTAGCCTAAGGCTACTAGGAGTTTTTTTTTTTTTTCAAGCATTCAAAAATTTAGTTTTTCAAAAACGCTTGATCACATGCTGTGGAGTTTTACAAAGTTTTTTTTTTAAAGGAGGACTTTGCATCTGCCTCAAAAGATAACCACTTCTGTGTGAACATAGACTAAGGGCAATGCATTTGGAGGATTTGGGCAAGGCAAGTATAAAAGGAGTGTGGGGAAAAAAGAAAACGGACCAATTTACATCAGTGTCTAGCGTGTCCAGTTTTACCATCAATGATTTTCTCATAAAAAAAAATTCACAGCTAATCCTACCTGTTAAAAATGGAGGGCATCTGTGTGTTGTCTCCAATTTTAAGGGACTTTTCATCACATAAAAAGCAGATACGTGTCCACAAACACTTCTCAAAAAATAAGTACAAGTTCTGTCCGAGAAAACTGACATCTGAGAGAGTTTGGGGCATTTTCAAATTGAGTCTTTGGAGAAGAAACTGAGCAAAAATCTCCAACATCCTCCTCAAAAACTTGGAGTTTCCGCTCCAGAAACTCAGCAAAAAGACTGCGTGAACACACCCTGAGGGTAAGCGAATGCAACACCTTTTCCACGCAAGCGAAACGCCAGAGTTTTTCAAGAGGAAAACATTTCAGGAAACGCTACGTGCACATTACATCTTTTTCAGGCAGATTCCACACTGTCCTAAAAGCGTACAAAAATGCCTGGAAAATGGTCCGGACATTTAACCTCTTTGCTTGTTTGGAAATCTGAAGTGATTAAAAAACCACTCCAAAGTTTGAACATGTAAGTAGCAAGTCGTTATCACATAGTAATGCACATGTTCAATCTTTTCAGCTTTTTCAGGCAGGTTTTTAGAGCAGAATCCCCTGAAAAAGGCGACATGCGCACGTACCTGAGTTATTTAGGAAAAATCTGTGTGAAACTGGCATTGATGTAGAATCAGAAGCTTCTTCATTCCTAAAGTCCACAACAAAAACTGCTTCAAATACGCACTCAATACTTCTATTCTTTTCACCGGATAATCCACTTTGTTGATAGTTTTTCTCCAATGGGTTTTAAGAAAAAAATGGAATGCACTCCAACTTGACAGAATAAAGTTAAAAAGGTGGGAAAAAAAAGTTTAAAAAACTATTAAAGGCTGTGTGCATAAGGAGTTGTTTTGGAACTGAAACACTCAAAAAGTACAAAATCCTCAAAAACTTTGAGTTTCTACTCAGTTTCTGCTTTGAAAACAGCAAAAAGATTCTTTAAAAGCCTTTAGAACGCGTTAAAAAAAAAGCAGTGAATTTCGTTTGGTAAAAATTCTTTAATTTCTACCTTCTTAAAGACTCCATGTGAACCCAAGACTCCTGCAAGATACCAGACCTACGTGACACCTGGCAAAGGCGACAGATGCCACATCAGCAGTGCCTCTTACCTCCTGACGTGGAAGGAAGAAGAGCTGTAGAATCTCTTCAAGGGGTTGAAAAATATTTAGACTTGAGAGTCCTCAGTGGTTGATACCTTTTAATGGCCACTGAGGACTCTCAAGTCTAAATATTTTTCTATCTACTGGCTAACACGGTACGAAGATACACATCTTTCCTATACCAAATTCAAGGGGTTGTACATTCAGAAAACTTTTCCTGATATTGTGCAGTTTTGTTATCAAAGAAAATAATTTTTCTTATGCTAACGGGGTCCAGCACTGAGCCTCCGCTGCTGCGGCAGGGGCATCACTTCGACGGCCAGTCCAATGAACTCAGAGGCCCGTGCCATCTACACCGGTAAAGTCGCTGAGCTCAGCGATCGGTCGCAGCAATATTGACGTTACGTCACCGTTACAGCCAAGTAATGGAAATCAGAGCAGCAGCGGAGATTTGGCTGCTGATCCAGGGAGGGTAAGTAATGTACAAATTTTTTTTTGTATACTTTTTCCAACGAGCTGTACATATCGGGAAAAAATTTCCGAAAGGGGACTGTAACGGGTCTGGGAGGCGGAACCTCTGAGCTTTATTATACAAGGAGGCTTTCCTTGTAAAGGAGCGGGTGGCGCCCGGGGAGACGGACAGGAAGTCACGGCAAGTGACAGGGACAGTCTCTGGGTAGACGGGCAGGTAGTCACGGCAAGTGACCGGGGCAGTCTCTGGAGGGACAGGCAGGTAGTCACGGCAAGTGACAGGGACAGTCTCTGGGTAGACGGGCAGGTAGTCACGGCAAGTGACCGGGGCAGTCTCTGGAGGGACAGGCAGGTAGTCACGGCAAGTGACCGGGGCAGTCTCTGGAGGGACAGGCAGGTAGTCACGGCAAGTGACCGGGCAGTCTTGGAGGGACAGGCAGGTAGTCACGGCAAGTGACCGGGCAGTCTTGGAGACAGGCAGGTAGTCACGGCAAGTGACCGGGGCAGTCTCTGGGTAGACAGGCAGGTAGTCACGGCAAGTGACCGGGGCAGTCTCTGGATAAACAGGCAGGCAAGGGGCCGGGCAGTCTCTGATGGACAGGTATATACGACCTGAGATGGTGGAGCTCCCGGTAGGCTAGCAGGCAGATGCAGATGAGCGCCCCCAAGTGAGCAGGCGAGAGTCTCTGGAATAGCCGATGGACACCGCAGGTGATGGCCGAACCTCCAGGTAGGCTTGCAGGCAGATGGCAGATGAGCGCCCCCAAGTGAGCAGGCGAGAGTCTCTGGAATAGCCGATGGACACCGCAGGTGATGGCCGAACCTCCAGGTAGGCTTGCAGGCAGATGGCTGATGAGCAGCCCCCAAGTGAGCAGGCGAGAGTCTCTGGAATTGCCGATGGTCACCGCATGTGACGGCCGAACCTCCAGGCAGGCTAGCGGGCAGGTAGCAGACAGGAAACTGGCAGGAAACAGGCAGGTAACTGGTAACGGACCCTGAGGGCTGAAGCAGAGTTAAACAGTGCAACAACAACATTGCTCGGGCACCTCCATTAAGGAGGAGGTGCTTTATATAAGGTGGAGTCCACCGGCATTGGCCGGGGACCTTTTTTGAAAGATGCGCGCGGCCCCTTTAAGAGCGGGGGCGTGCACGCGCGCGCGCCCTAAGCCCAGTGGCAGGGAAGGAGCGCGCAGCCCCAGCAGGGCGGAAGGAGGACGCTGTGTGAGGGTAAGGGAGCGACGTCCCTGCCTGGCAGAGGACGCTGGCGCAGGGGAACAGCGTCCCTGCCTGGCAGAGGACGCCGGCGCTACAGTACCCCCCCTTTAGGCCCCCCTTCTTTAGGCCAGAAAAAATTTAGCTAGGATGAGAGGGGCATGGATGTTCTCCCGAGGCTCCCACGTTCTCTCCTCAGGACCAAACCCCTTCCAATCCACCAGAAAGTAGGTCTTTCCTCCTACCCTTTTGGTGGCCAGAATGTTCTCTACTTCAAATTCGTCTTCAGCAGACACTGGAGCAGGAGGTGTACCTGTAGACTTGACAAAAGAGTTAAGTACCACCGGTTTGAGGAGAGATACATGGAAGGAGTTAGGAATCCGCAATTGGCCGGGAGTTTCAATTTATAGGACACCGGGTTGATCTGACTGATGATCTCAAAAGGACCGATGAACCGAGGGCCTAACTTGTAGGAAGGAATCTTGAGCCGGACATACTTGGACGAAAGCCAGACCTTATCCCCAGGACGGAATTGAGGAGGATCCAGACGTTTTTTGTCAGCATGTTTCTTCATGCGCTCGGATGACAGAATGAGTGCGGACCGGGTACTCTCCCATAAGGAGGAAAACTCGTTAACCAGAGATTCCGCAGCTGGATTGTCCACAGAGATGGAGACAGGAACAGGGATCCGAGGGTGTTGACCGAAGACTACAAAAAACGGAGATTTGGAGGAAGATTCGCTCTCGTGATTGTTGTAAGAGAATTCGGCCCAAGGCAGGAGATCCACCCAGTCAGAATGGTGGGCATTAACGAAGTGCCGGAGATAACTGGTCAGATTCTGATTGATTCGCTCGACTTGTCCATTGGACTGCGGGTGGTAAGCGGAGGAGAAATCCAAGGTGACGTCTAGCAACTTACAAGTGGCTCTCCAGAAACGTGAGGTGAACTGTACCCACGATCCGACACAATGTGACGAGGCAGACCATGAAGACGGAAGATGTGGCGGATAAAGTCTTTAGCCAACTCGGGTGCAGATGGAAGCCCTGGCAGGGGAATGAAGTGAGCCATCTTGGAAAATCGGTCAACAACCACCCAAATGACCGTACAACCGGCAGAGACGGGCAGATCTGTTATGAAGTCCATGGCTATATGCTGCCAGGGGGCAGCGGGTACAGGAAGCGGAAGAAGACGGCCGGCAGGCAGGTGTCTCGGAACTTTGTTGCGGGCACAGGAGACACAGGCAGAAACAAAGTCTATTACGTCCTTGTGCAGGGTAGGCCACCAGTAATGCCGAGTAATGAGCTGGAGGGTCTTTCTCTGACCAGCGTGGCCAGCTAGTTTAGACGAATGACCCCAGTGTAGGATTCTCTTCCGATCGGTTACTGATACGAACGTCTTACCAGGAGGGAGACGATTTAGACTCACGGGAGCCACCTGCATCACTCTGGCGGGATCGATGATATGTTTAGGTTCCTCCTCGAGATCCGACACCAGGAAGGACCGGGACAAGGCGTCCGCCTTGATGTTCTTGTCAGCCGGGCGAAAATGTAAAAGGAAATCAAAGCGGGCAAAAAACAAGGACCACCGGGCTTGGCGAGGGTTAAGTCTCTGGGCATGCTGGAGGTAAGCCAGATTTTTGTGGTCAGTGTAAATGATTACCGGATGAAGAGCCCCCTCGAGTAGGTAACGCCACTCCTCCAATGCCAGCTTGATGGCCAATAACTCTCGGTCTCCTATGGAGTAATTGCGCTCAGAAGAGGAGAAGAGTTTGGAGAAGAAGCCGCAAGATACCATCCTCCCGGATGAAGATTTTTGAGTAAGTACCGCTCCGGCTCCAGAAGAAGAAGCGTCCACCTCCAGGAAGAACTGCTTGTTGCCGTCCGGACGATGCAGCACTGGAGCGGAAGAGAAGGCCTGTTTTAAAGAAAGAAAGGCCTCCTCTGCTTCGGGCGTCCACTGTTTGGGATTAGCATCCTTGCGGGTGAGCGCGGAGATTGGAGCAGTCCGGGAAGAGAAGTGCGGTATGAAAAGGCGGTAATAATTGGCGAATCCAGGAACCGCTGAATGGCCTTCAACCCCTCCGGTCGGGGCCATTTCTCGATGGCAGACAGTTTCTCCGGATCCATTCGTAGGCCTGTCTGAGAAATGATGTAGCCCAAAAACGGAAGCGAGGTCTGCTCAAATAGACACTTCTCATATTTGGCGAAGAGGTGATTCTGCCTGAGCCTGAGCAGAACCTGACGAACATCCCTCCGGTGAGACTGGAGATCCGGAGAGAAGACCAAGATGTCGTCTAGGTACACCACAACGCAGGAGTAGAGAAGGTCCCGAAAGATGTCATTGACCAACTCCTGAAAGACTGCTGGAGCATTACAGAGACCAAAGGGCATCACCAAATACTCGTAGTGGCCGTCCCGGGTGTTGAATGCGTCTTCCATTCATCTCCCCGACGTATACGGACTAGGTTATATGCCCCACGAAGATCCAGTTTGGTGAAGATTCTAGCCCCCTCAGACGATCAAACAATTCTGGAATGAGCGGAAGAGGGTACTTATTCTTCACCGTGATCAAATTTAGGCCTCTGTAGTCAATACAGGGACGGAGAGAGCCGTCTTTCTTTTTTACGAAGAAGAAACCTGCTCCCGCTGGGGAGGTTGATTTCCGGATGAATCCCTTGGCCAAATTCTCCTCGATATATTCGGACATCGACCTGGTCTCAGCAGCAGACAATGGGTAAATACGCCCACGGGGAGGCGTAGTACCGGTAGCAGGTCGATCGGGCAATCATACGGTCTGTGAGGGGGTAATGTCTCTGCTTCCTTTTTATTAAAGACATCAGCGAATGACCAATATGGAATCGGGAGCCCTGGTAGATTAGTTGGTGTAGGAGAAGGATGGACGGGATGAACAGGAACCAAACACGTTTTATGACAGTCCTGTCCCCAGCGAAGGATCTCTCCAGTCTGCCAGTCGAGCACGGGTGCATGCTTTTGGAGCCAAGGCAGACCTAGTAAGAAAGCGTGAGAGAGTCCAGGCAGAACATGAAACGAGATGCTCTCAGAGTGCAACATTCCCACCTGCAGGGTTATGGCTTCAGTGATAAGTTGGATGGGACGTGGTAGGAGACCCCCATCCACAGCAGCAACAGATACTGGTTCAACCAGAGGTTTGGTAGGAATGCAATATTTTTCTACTAGAGCCTGTGAAACAAGATTCCCGGCTGCTCCAGAATCAAGTTGGGCCAGTTCGAAGTAACGGTTCTCACCGAGGAGAATTGAGACAACAGCAGCAGAGATGAAGAGGATTTATTTTTGTCTAGGTGGACCTCTCCAGAGCGAACCTAGACACAGGCGTTTCCCGACCTCTCTGGGCAGGTACGGATCCGGTGCTCCTTACTGCCACAGTAGAAGCAACTCCCCTCGGCACGGCATAAGTCCTGACGGGCTTTGACCATCTTGGTCTGGTCGACTTGCATAGGCTCAGAAGAGTGTGCCTGAGGAGAAACGGAAGAAGTTACAGGTCTCTGAAAAGATGGAGCTAGACGAGGAAACCTTCTCTCACGGGTGACCTCCTTAGCGCGCTCCTGGAACCGTAGATCAATTCGATTGGCAAGAGTTATTAGGTCATCGAGAGAGGTTGGAATGTCCCGACCGGCAAGTTCATCTTTAATACGGCCGGACAGAAGACAGATATCAGAGCGTCATTATCCCAAGCCAGCTCCGAGGCAAGGGTACGGAACCGTATGGCATATTGACCCACGGTGAGACTTCCCTGACGGAGACGCGCAGAGATGATGCAGAGGAGGTCTTCCGTCCGGGTTCGTCGAATACCTTCCGGAAGGCTGAGAGAAAAGCAGACAGGTCAGACACCAGAGGATCTTCTCTCTCCCAAAGAGGATTTAGCCAGGCCAGGGCCTCTCCGGTGAGATGGGACATGATGAAGGCAATTTTGGCCCGGTCGGAGTTAAACTGGTGTGCCAGGAGTTCAAAATGCAGGGTGCACTGGTTAATGAAACCCCGAGCCAGAGCAGGGTCGCCTCCAAACCGAGGAGGAGCTGAAAGTCGAGGTCCAGGAACGGAAACCACAGAATTGGTAAGCAGCGGAACTGCCGGATTGCGAGTCATGGCGCCCGCGGTGGTTGCTGGTGAAGTAGTCAGGGTGTCCAGGCGGGAATTAACATTCCGCAGGTGACCCAGGATGGACTCCTGTTGAGACCTCTGACGAGACAGTTCATGACACAGGTCAGAGAGCGAGGGAGTTTGGGTGCCACCGGGTTCCATGGCCCGAGCAAACTGTAACGGGTTTGGGAGGCGGAACCTCTGAGCTTTATTATACAAGGAGGCTTTCCTTGTAAAGGAGCGGGTGGCGCCCGGGGAGACGGACAGGAAGTCACGGCAAGTGACAGGGACAGTCTCTGGGTAGATGGGCAGGTAGTCACGGCAAGTGACCGGGGCAGTCTCTGGAGGGACAGGCAGGTAGTCACGGCAAGTGACAGGGACAGTCTCTTGGAGGTGAGGACATTGAGGCAGGTAGTCACGGCAAGTGACCGGGGCAGTCTCTGGAGGGACAGGCAGGTAGTCACGGCAAGTGACCGGGGCAGTCTCTGGAGGGACAGGCAGGTAGTCACGGCAAGTGACCGAGGCAGTCTTTGGAGGGACAGGCAGGTAGTCACGGCAAGTGACCGGGGCAGTCTCTGGACAAACAGGCGGGTAGTCACGGCAAGTGACCGGGGCAGTCTCTGGGTAGACAGGCAGGTAGTCACGGCAAGTGACCGGGGCAGTCTCTGGATAAACAGGCAGGCAAGGGGCGGGGCAGTCTCTGAATGGACAGGTATATACGACCTGAGATGGTGGAGCCTCCCGGTAGGCTAGCAGGCAGATGGACAGATGAGCCCCCCAAGTGAGCAGGCGAGAGTCTCTGGAATAGCCGATGGACACCGCAGGTGATGGCCGAACCTCCAGGTAGGCTTGCAGGCAGATGGCTGATGAGCGCCCCCAAGTGAGCAGGCGAGAGTCTCTGGAATTGCCGATGGTCACCGCATGTGACGGCCGAACCTCCAGGCAGGCTAGCGGGCAGGTAGCAGACAGGAAACTGGCAGGAAACAGGCAGGTAACTGGTAACGGACCCTGAGGGCTGAAGCAGAGTTAAACAGTGCAACAACAACATTGCTCGGGCACCTCCATTAAGGAGGAGGTGCTTTATATAAGGTGGAGTCCACCGGCATTGGCCGGGGACCTTTTTTGAAAGATGCGCGCGGCCCCTTTAAGAGCGGGGGCGTGCACGCGCGCCCTAAGCCCAGTGGCAGGAAGGAGCACGCAGCCCCAGCAGGGCGGAAGGAGGACGCTGTGTGAGGGTAAGGGGAGCGACGTCCCTGCCTGGCAGAGGACGCTGGCGCAGGGGAACAGCGTCCCTGCCTGGCAGAGGACGCCGGCGCTACAGGGACAACCTATTTAAAACATTTAATTGCTTCTTTTCAAAGTGGTAGAACCTAGAATTTGGGTACATTTCTATGGAGCAAATATGCAGCGGATTTGCATGCAGTATCAGCATTGAGAATGAGATGTCATGAATAGGGATGAGCGGGCCCGTGAATGGTCGGCTTCAGCCGAACTGTAGTTCAAACTTCGGTTCGGTATCCAAATGTTACCAAGAACCCAACAGAAGTCAATGGGGACCCAGACTTCTGTGCTGTAAAATGGTCATACTAACGGCTAGGGGTTTGCAAAAGGAAGCAAGCGCAGGACAAGTGCCCTGTAAACAAATGTGGATAGGAAAATGACTTAAAATAACCTAGAACAAAGAATAAGCTTCACCCAGAAGGCAGAAGGTCCAGGAGGTGGACTCCAGAGGTAAAGGAGGAGTAATCCAACAATGGTGTGTGAGTGTTATGAAACTGACTAAAAGAGCATAGACTTAACCATACAAAAAAATATCAATGTAGACCCAGGAGGCGGAGGTCCAAGTGGAGGAGTAATATAACACTGGTTTTGTGGGTTTTTTTTTGTTTTTTTTTTTGTTTGTTGTAGGGAACTAACTTAAAAGAACATAGAATTAACAAAACAAAAAACATCTAGAACCAGGAGGAGGAGGTAGCCAAGACTTTTTTTTATTGGGGGAGGTCCCAAAATTAAACCAATGGCAAATAGAGTTTAACTATGGCTGTATAGTTATCTAGTCAGGCAAAGGTATGGACAGGTCCCGTGGGATCCACGCCCGGTTCATTTTAATGAATGTTAGATACTAGTGATGAGCGAGTATACTCGTTGCTCGGGCTTCCCCAAGCACTCTTGGGTGGTCTCCGAGAATTTGGAAGTGCTCGGAGATTTAGTTTGTTGCTGTAGCTGCATGATTTGCGGCTATTTGACAGCCTGAATACATGTGGGAATTCGCTAACAAACAGTCATTCCTCATATGTATTCAGGCTGTGAAGTAGCCGCAAATCATGCAGCTGCAGCAACAGAAACTAAATCTCCAAGCACTTCCAAATACTCGGAAACCACCCGAGCATGCTCGGGGAAACCCGAGCAACGAGCATACTCGCTCATCACTATTAGCTACCCCACGTTGGATGAGGATAGACTGATGCGCACGTCTGTAATCACACCTCATGCCGTTCCAAACACATTCCGACAGTACACTTGCCACAGGGCAGGCTAGCACCTCCAAAGCATAAAGGGCAAGCTCAGGCCATGTGCCCAATTTGGACACCCAGAAGTTAAATGAGGCAGTCCCATCTTTTAGTACGTGGAGACATGTGGACACTTACTCTTCCACCATGTTGTAACGCTGCCTCCTGCTAATACGGACCGTATCAGATGGTGATGTCGGATGTGTGGCTTGCTGGGAAAGTTTTGCCGTGCTAATCCTGCCTTCCGAGTTGGTGCCAGAATCCCAGCTGCGTCCTACTCTGCCTTGTTCTTCCGGTGAGCCCCGTCTGTCAGGTGGGCATGTCTCCTTTAAATCAAATATTTTTATTAAAAATTTTTATAACGCAACAGTAAACAACAACTCAGCGGACACCTGTATTCATGCATTTTGCAATCCTTCTCCAGTAACTGTAGTAATGATGGTACATTGTCCTTGTAGACGGGATCCAGCAAGGTGGCCACCCAGTAATCAGCAATGGTAACAATTTGGGCAACTCAGCGGTCGTTGCGTAGGCACTGCACAATGTATTGGCTTACGTGGGCTGGGCTGCCCAGAGGCAACGACAAGCTGTCCTCGGTTAGAGGTGTATCGTCTATGTCCTCTATATCCCCCCAACCACTCTCCAGTGATGCCTGTGAGCTGATTTGGTGCCACCCTGCTGTGAACACTGTTCCTCCTCCTCATCCTCCAAAACTGTCTCCTGGCTGGACAGTCGTGTACCTGGTCGCTGTGGGTATAGAAACTCACCCTCCGAGCCATGTGTGGACGACAGGCCGGATAACTTTATGAATGGTCCCTGTTCCTCCTGTGCCACTACCTCATCCATCATCGCCTGAAGTGTTTTTTCCAGCAGGCATAGAAGTGGTATTGTAATGTATGTAGTACAGTTCATATAGCGTCTTGTGCTTGGGTGCGATGAACATACATGAGACACAGGTTTGATATAGAAAAGTCCTGTATTACTTCATACAAGTTGGCAGAAATAGTCACACAGTTTGCAGACACAGAAACAGGAGACACAGCAGGCCAGAGTAATCCAAGCTCAGCAATCACTCTCCAATACAGATTCAGGATCTTATTCTCTGTTACCGTAAGTCCATGCAAACGTGGGTCTTTCAAAGAGCAGGGTTCAGAGTCCACAAGTGCTTCAGAGTTCCTCAGTAGGAATAGCTGGAGTACAAGGTCCAAGGCTTACAGGAGTCAAGTCACAGGTTCACTGCAGGCTAGATTCTGAAGCACTGATTGCTCAGCTGTGGCTGCTTAAGAAGCAAAGGAGAGAATCAGGGCGGGAACATGCAAGCTGGAAACTCCATTTTGACTGAGGGCAAGATAGCTGCAGCAAGACAGAAATAAAATGGCTGACGAACAAACTGAGTTTCAGGAATATATACATAGAACCTTACATTACTCCCCCCTTAAGGACAACCTCCGGATGACCTCAGACCAGGCTTGTGTGGGTACCTCTTATGAAACTGACGGAGCAAGCGAGGAGCATTAACGTTATTGACCGGTTCCCATGAGTTGTCCTCCACTGGGTAGCCCTGCCATTTAATCAGATATTGTAACTGATTTCTATACAACCTGGAATCTAAAATCCTTTCCACCACAAATTCTTCCTGACCATCGACTAGCACTGGGTCAGGGCAAGGAGAAGAACGTCCAGGAAACGTATTGGGTGTCGCAGCCTTTAGTAGGGATACATGAAAGACAGGGTGGATTCTCATAGTTCTGGGCAGTTGAAGACGACAAGCAACGGCACTTATAATTTTACTGATTTTATAGGGTCCAATGTACTTATGTCCCAACTTAGACGATGGAATCCTTAACTTAAGATTTCTGGTTGACAGCCAGACCAAGTCTCCTACCTTGAAAGCTGGTGCAGGTTTACGAAATTTATCTGCTGCTTTCTTGTACCTTTCCTGAGCCGATTCCAGATTCTCCTTTAGAAGATCCATATTCTTCTGTAAAGACGTGATTCTTCAGCCACTGCTGGTAAAGGCGTTTCTATGGGAAATCGTGGTAGAATGTTAGGATGATAACCTAGATTAGAGTAAAAAGGAGACTGTTTAGTGGAGGCACTCTGAGAGTTGTTATAAGAGAACTCAGCTAATGGAAGTAGATCCACCCAATCATCCTGTAGGTGGCAGATAAAGCAGCGGAGATACTGCTCCAGGGTTTGATTGGTTCGTTCGGTCTGTCCATTAGTCTGGGGATGAAAAGCAGAAGAAAGGTTTACTTTAATGTCCAATGCTGCACAGAAATTTTGCCAAAACCTAGAAGTGAATTGCACCCCTCGATCCGAAATAACCTCATCCGGTACTCCATGTAAGCGAAACACATCTTTAATCATCAAATCTGATGTCTGTTTTGCAGTGGGTAAGCCGACACAAGGGATAAAATGAGCTGCCTTTGTTAGACGGTCAACCACCACTAGAATGGTGTTCTTCCCCTGAGAGGTTGGTAACTCCACAATGAAGTCCATAGAAATGGATCCCCACGGGCGGGACGGGGTGGGAAGAGGCTGTAACAGACCAGTTGGTGAGGAGCGAGGTGTTTTGCATCTTGCACAGACCTCACATGAAGTGACATAATTCAAAACATCCTTCCTGCAAGTGGGCCACCAAAAGAAACGAGAAAGAAATTCCTGTGTCTTTAGAATTCCTCTATGCCCAGCTATCTTGGAATCGTGAATGAGTTGCAATACTCTCAATCTGACTGTTTCAGGAATATACAGGCGTTGTCCCTGAATCCACACACCATTCTTAAAGACAAGACTTACGTCCCTTGGGGGTTGTGCCAAAAAGGAATCCGCATGGTATGCTTCCTTGATGTCCTTAAGTAGGTCTTGATTATGAATTACTCCTAGGAATCTAGAGTCAGGAAGAATAGTCTTAGGAGTAGTAATTGGACGTGTCTCTGCTGAGTAAATCCTAGAGATGCATCAGCCTTTCCATTGCGCGATCCTGGTCTATAAGAGATGATAAAATTAAATTGGTTTAAGAAAAGATTCCAGCGAGCCTGGCGAGGAGTCAGGCACTTAGCCGACCTGATAAACTCAAGGTTACGATGGTCTGTCAGGACGACTATTTGCTGTGCAGCTCCCTGAAGAAGGTGTCTCCATTCTTTGAAGGCGGCAATAATGGCCAACAACTCTCTATTGCCCACATCGTAGTTCCTCTCAGCCGAAGACAACTGCTGGGAAAAGAAGGCACAGGGATGCAAGACATTCTTCTCACCTGTTCTCTGAGAGAGTATAGCTCCAACGGCACAGTCTGAAGCATCCACCTCTATTATGAAGGCAAGCTCGGGGTTGGGATGTACTAGGATAGGTGCAGTGGTAAATTTATCTTTTAGACGGGAAAATGCTTCCTGGGCTTGGGAGTCCAGGAAAACCTAGACTCTTTCCGGGTAAGTTGAGTGATAGGTGACACTACCTCAGAGAAATTTCTAATGAAACGTCTATAGAAGTTGGCAAACCCGATGAAGCGCTGTACCTCCTTCACATTTCTAGGACTTGGCCAATCCTTGATGGCTTGGGTTTTGCTTCATCCATACTGATTCCTTGTGTAGACAGTACATACCCCAGAAATTGAATTTCGGTCCTATGGAATTCACACTTTTCAAGTTTGATGTAAAGATGATTTTGTCTTAGACGTTCCAAGACCATTCTCACATGTCCATGATGTTCCTCTGTGGAGTTAGAAAAAATTAGAATATCATCCAAATAAATTACCACGAATGTATCTAGGAGATCCCTGAAGATGTCATTCACCAAGTGTTGGAAAGTGGCTGGGGCGGTACTCAGACCAAAAGGCATAACTAGATATTCAAAGTGTCCATAGCGTGACCTGAATGCAGTCTTCCATTCATCCCCAGGTCTAATACGGACTAAGTTATAGGCCCCACGAAGATCTAGTTTAGAAAAAATTTTGGCATGTCGCACTCTCTCCAATAACTCAGGGATTAAAGGCAATGGATAACGGTTTCTAATAGTAACCTTATTGAGTTCCCTATAGTCTACGCATGGTCTCAGAGATCCATCTTTCTTCTTTACAAAGAAGATGGGTGCACCTGCAGGAGATGAAGAGGGGCGTATGAAGCCCTTGGCTAGATTTTCATCTATGTAATCCTTTAAAGCCTTTAGCTCGGGCCCGCCAGGGGGTAGATCTTACCAAAAGGTATCTCTGCTCCAGGCAATAATTCAATTGGACAATCATATGGACGGTGAGGAGGAAGCTGGTCAGCGTTCTTCTTGTCACATAAATCCACATAGTCCTGGTATACAGCTGGTAGTTCAGGGACTGACATGATTCCTTTAGGAACAGAGCAAGCTGAAACTTTTGGACTCATCTGTTTCTCTGGAAAGTGTAATTCCTTGGTCTCCCAGTTAATGGTAGGATTCTGAGCCTGCAGCCATGGTAGCCCTAGAATAATGGGAAAGTGGGGAGAAGAGATAAGCATAAAGGACAGTTTCTCTTGATGATCTTTACCCATAAGAACCCTCAAAGGCTCTGTTTCCTGATCCACTGGTCCAGAGGTCAGCAGGGAGCCATCCACAGTTTCCATCTGTACTGGAGTAGCCTTCTTCACTGAACGTATCCCTGTTTCAGAGCAAAGGAGACATCCATAAAATTTCCACTTGCCCCTGAGTCGATCATAGCAGAGCTAGACACCCAAGCTGAGTCAACCCAGAGTTTGATGGAAAGAAAGCAATGAGAATTGTTTTTCTTACAACTCAGCTGGGACACCGCTGAGGAAACTTGAAAAATGGCAGCGTTTACACAGTCAACGTCCTCAGAGGTAACGGAGTTTAAGTCCGAGAAATCAAGATCTGTTGCTGCAGATCTCTCTGGAGCCTGAGGCTCGGACCTGACAGATCCCCTCTCGCAACACTCACAATGAATGAGTGCTGCAGTAGTCTTACGAGAACGGCTGGGGCAGTTTATAATGAAGTGCCCTGACTTACCACAATAGAAACATAGATTTTCCTTAAAACGATGTTCCTTGCGTGCATCACTAACCCGTCGTTGTAAAGAGTCTACCTGCATGGGTTCAGGTTCAGGTGTGTTGACCCGCACCACAATTGTGGGTTACCAGGGCTATGGGGTACTCGGATCCGAGCCTGTAGATTTCTATAGGGGATGTCACTGGTAGCGTGGCTCGGTCCGTGTCCCTGGCGGTCAGGCGATAAAGGAGGGTTTATTTACAGGGGATTTAGTAGATAACAGTTCGTGACGCCACCTGTAGTTGTCTGATCACTAAGACCAGCGCTGCAGTAGATCTCTGAGGGGATGTTGTGGCAGCTAGATGATGGGTCCCCCACAGGTGGGACTGGTCCCTCAAAGTCTATGGTTATAATCATGTAGGGTGCAGATAAATGAATCAGTCTCACACCATCCAGCGTCTTTCCATACCTTTTACTTGTCAGATGTTTAGGCAGGTCCCGGGAAGCTGTTGGGGGTGGATGGAGGATGCGTTTCGAGGTAACGGCTGAGCAGGTTGGAGGCCTCCTTTACTTTCCAATATGATGAGTCCAACTAGCATAGAGCTAAGTTAACTCCGAATACTCCAGTTAACTCCATAGCTGTACTGCCCGGTCAGCATTGTGGTCGGAGCCTTCCAAATAATGTGAGAGAGCTGAGTTCCTACTGTTGTCCTGCATCGACTCAAGGTTCCCACTCTCCCAGACTCCAGTTACGTACCGACACTCCAAGGGCTGCTTTCTGCGACCTAAGGTCCAGTAAGACTCTGGTTTTCCTGTCACCACGCCTGAAGCTGTAGCGACACTTCGGTCCCCAGTGACCGGTTAATTTGTGCAGGTATCCTATACCTAAGGCACTTCTCTGTTTCTTCCACTGCGCCTTTCGCCCTGCTCGCACTCTTAATATCAGCACTGACTAGACTAGGATAATATTCGGTTATCCGTACTAGCCTCCACTTTTGTACCGTCTCTCTGTATTGACAGGAATCTCGGCTCTCCAACAGGCACCAGTCCTGACTCCCTCCACACTCAGGAGAAACTTTCAGACTCCACTGTGCTACAGGACACTCCCCTATACACCCCTGCTGGGTGTGTCTGAAATGTATATGAGTGATGTCGAGCCTTAACCGTTACCTCTCCACTCATCCTCCTGGTATTGTGTGCCTTACATACCAGGGCTACACATTCCCCTTTGGTAAAATACAGCACTCCCGGGCTGTGAAATATAAAAAGAAAGACATTTTGTTTTGCATTAACAATAAACATTAAACTCTTCCCAGCAGGGAGGTGAGGAATTCTTAAAACGTTGCATTATGTACAATTGACATAGAAAAATACAAAAACATACTTTCAATAAATATGTCATATCAAACAGTATTCTTGTGAAGGACCCGCACCAAACCTTCAACGTGGGTCCTGGGTGGGCTGCAGGACATCTGGCTGCAGACCTCGCTCAGTGCCACACCACACGGGTTTTATGTTCAGAGGTAATTGTTACAGTTTGATATAGAACCAAGAAAATACATAAAGTGCAACTATATACAATATCAGTTCTGGGCTGACATAGTCCACAGCCTTGAAGTCCATTATTCCTCCTATTTAGTAATGCACAATACCATAACAATACTTTTTACAATATTCACATAAGGTAAACTTTTTCTGGGTTAAATTACATTATTTTGCTAGAATTACTGTTGATATCGAATAGGTATCTTCCCTTTCGTGGTTCGCTCTGATCTACGTTGAGTAGCTTCAGGTATATTAGTCTGTGATCTACCTGCTCTGCGTAACGGCAAACTATAGAACTGTCTCAATCTTTCTATGGATCTGGCAAGCGTACTGATGGCTGGGCGGTGTGAGTCAGCTTCACCAGGGGATCCCATAGCATGGGGCGCTGCTTCTGATGGTCCTTCTTGAAATTCTGTAGGCTGAGGTGTTACTGGAATAGGTAACTCCTGAACTGGCTCAACTGGCACCATGGGCACAACTGGAGGTAGAACTTCCTCTTGTGGCTGATAAAACTGCAACACCGGAATGATTACAGCATCTCCCAGTCTGGGCCAATCCGCAGGGAAATCTCCCAGATCCGTGTGTATGACCTCTTCTTTTCTTTCTTCTCGATTGACGACAGGGTTCTCTTCACGAAGCTTTAAGGGTTCTGGACACAATTTCAAATGGTCTCTGGACACAGTGGATATTGTTCTCCCTCCGTCCTTACTGATGATACAAACTTTTCTGTTGTCATATTTGGAATCTTGTACGACGTAGGGTTCTTGTTCCACTGGTTGTCCAATTTGTGCATCTTCCTTTTTCTTTTCAATACCACTTCTCCAGGCATCAAAGGCTTGGCAGGAGCATTCCTGTTGTAAATATCTTCCTGTTTTTCCCGTGCCTTGTTGAGACTTTCTTCTACACAGACTTGCACTCGTCTGTATTGCTCTTGCCGATTGATGTCCCAGTTTTCAACCGCGTCATCTGCCTCCGGTTCTACCACTCCAAGTTCTAAATCCATTGGTAGTCTTCCGGGCTTGCTCTCATAAGATAGGCTGGAGTGCAGTTAGTGGAACTTACAGGTATATGGTTATACAAGTCAACCAAATCAGGTAGTACGTCCGGCCACCGATTTCTGTCTTCCAACGGTATAGATTTCAACAAATCAAGGACAATGTGGTTCATTTTCTCGCAAAGGCCGTTGGTTTGAGGATGGTATGGTGTTGTTCTAATTTTCTTGCACCCATACATGTGACAGAATTCCTTGAATAGGTCAGCCTCGAAAGCAGGTCCTTGATCAGTTAATACCTGCTCCGGATACCCATGCGGTCTGCAGAAGCTTGCTTGAAAGGTTCTTGCTGCCGTCACTGCTGTCTGATCCTTAACTGGAACAACCACCAGAAATCTAGAGTAATGGTCCACTATGGTCAAGGCGTATGAGTATCCAGATCTACTTGGCGACAATTTGACGTGGTTCAAGGCCACAATCTCCAAGGGACGAGTCGTCCGGATAGGCTGCAGGGGTGCCTTCTGACTATCGTAGTCCTTTCTTCTGAGACCACAGGGTCCACAGTTCCGACACCACCTCTCGATGGAGCTGCGCATCCCTACCCAGTAGAACCGGCACCTCAACAGGGTCTCCAGCTTTCTCCAGCCAAAGTGTCCTGCTTGATCGTGGTATGCTTCCAACACCATTTGGACGTCTGCCTTGGGAACCACTATCTGCCAGACCATCTCATGGGTCCTGGGGTTGATGTATCTCCTGCACAACTTCTCAGGGTATAGGAACAATCGGCTTCTCTTCGTTCCACAGGAGCTTTGCTGACATAGGTGCATCTTTTTCCAAGGAGGAACCTTCCTGTCGTAACAACTCCTTGATACGGCTGACCACTGGATCGCTGTCCTGAGTCTCTTTCCAGCTGTGATGGGGTAAGGGGTTTAACGTTGCACCATACTGCTTTCTGTAGACTCGCTGCTCGTGGACTATCCCATTTCGATGGAACGCAGGTAGCTCAATTTCTTCCAGGTCGTCCGATTCTTCTTCCGTGTCAGATTCATGCGGCATTCGGGACAATGCGTCAGCATTAGCATTCTTTCGGCCTGCCCAGTACTTGATGGTAAACTGATAATTGGACAACCGAGCCATCCAACGCTGCTCCATGGCGCCCAGCTTGGCGGTTTCCAGGTGCGTTAAGGGGTTGTTGTCTGTAAACGCAGTGAACTGGTTGGAGGCCAGATAGTGCTTAAATCTTTCAGTAATGGCCCAGACCATCGCCAGAAACTCCAGCTTGAAGCTGCTATAATTTTCCGGATTTCTCTCAGTTGGCCTGAGTTTTCTGCTGGCATATGCGATGACTTTTTCTTGGCCATTCTGCTTCTGACTGAGAACTGCTCCTAAACCTTCATTACTTGCATCGGTGTACAGCAGGAACGGTTGGCTGTAATCAGGGTAGGTCAAGATCTCATCACCTGTCAGAATCTCTTTCATCTTTTGGAATGCTTCAGCCTGTTCCTTACCCCAATTAAAGGGAGGGTTTCTGCTCTTTAGGGATTGTCCTACTAGGAGGTCCTGTAAAGGGGCTGCCTTCTTCGTGTAATCTTTCACGAACCTTCTGTAGTAACCCGTGAGTCCCAGGAACTGTCGCACTTCCTTGAGGTTCTTCGGCTCGGCCACTTCTGGATAGCAGTGACTTTCTCTGGGTCCGGCGCTACTCGTTCCGAACTGACGATGTGCCCAAGTACTGTACCTTCTGTTTGAGTAGATGGCATTTTGAGGGTTTCAACTTCATCCGTACCTGGACAGGGACTCAAATACTTCTGCCAGGTGCTTCAGATGGTCCTCATATGTCTTGGAGTACACGATGACGACGTCTAGGTATAGCAGCACGGTTTCAAAATTGAGATGACCCAGGCAGTTCTCCATCACTCTCTGAAATGTTCCTGGGGCACTGCTGAGCCCAAACGGCATTCTGTCGAACTCACAGAGCCCCATTGGGGTGGTGAAAGCCGTTTTCTCACGATCCTCCTCAGCCACAGCCACTTGCCAGTACCCACTAGTCAGATCGAGGGTAGAAAAGTAGTTAGCCGTTTTCAGAGCAGCTAATGATTCCTCTATACGTGGTAACGGGTATGCATCTTTATGTGTTATGCGGTTCACCTGCCTGTAATCCACACACATTCTCAAGCTACCATCTTTTTTTCTAACCAGGACTAGAGGTGCTGCCCAGGGACTACAACTATCCCTGATTACCCCGGCTTCTTTCATATCTCGCAACATTTCTTTAGCCTTCTGATAATGGGCTGGGGGTATAGGCCTGTACCGCTCTTTGATGGGAGGATGACTGCCTGTAGGGATATGATGTTGTACTCCCTTAATTATCCCAAAATCAAGTGGATGCTTGCTAAACACTTGAGCGTACTCTTGTACCACCCGTAATACCCCTTGCTTCTGGTGAGCGGGAGTGGTGTCCGTCCCAACATGGAGTTGCTGACACCATTCCGCCACCTGGGTTGCCGGGTCATTGTCCTCCGCTATTTGGCGGGAGTCTAAGGACTCAGCCGGGAGAATAGAATTATTGTCGACAGCATGTAGTTTAGCAATGGTTGCATAACGGGGTAAGTTTACCTCATCATCTCCCCAGTTGAGGAGCCGTACCGGTACTCTTCCATTCACCACTTCCACTACTCCCCTAGCAGTCATAAGTGTAGGTCTATGTTCTGAATGGTGGGGTTCTACTACAGCTTGGTAGTTCTGTCCTCTCAGACCTATGGCTGCCCTGCACCAGATTATCATTTCACTCATTGGGGGTATCACAATGGGATTCGAGTCAGTGACCCGTACATTACCAATTTCGCCGTCTGTAAGCTTTGCTTGCTGCTGACACACCAGGGCCCGGATCTCTCTTTGGATTACTCCCTTTTGTCTTGGTCTGGCAATTTCAGCGAGCTGTTGGAGTAAGAACACAACTTCTCCCAGACAGTTACTGATAATGTTAGTACCCAAAATTATATTTAAACCGTTCTCTTCATTTACAGTCTTTACTACTAGAAGCCCCTGTCTTTCAACTCCTCTCTGCCCACTTTCACATCCACACATTTTGTCCCGAGTACTTCTACAGGAAGACCATTAGAAGCATACACGGTAAAGTCAGGGCTCGGGGGTTTAAGACTGTCCATTGACCAGAACTTAGTATATAAGGCATCAGGTATTAGGGTTACCTGAGACCCAGTGTCTAACAATGCCGGAACTGCAATACCATCTAGAATGATAGACAGGTAGGGTCGCCCACCCACATACCTGCGGTTCCAGTCTAGGGGGCCTGACGGATCTCCTCCTGGGTGTTGGCCGTCGGACCCAGGTTCTGCCCCTTTAAAGGACACTGTGGAGACATATGACCTTTCCGGTGGCAACGGTAACAGGTGATCTCCCGACGAGGAGGATGTTGATCAGAGGTCGCTCCTGGGGGTGGCGTTGTCCTCTTCCGGGGGGGCGACGTCTTCCTTCTTCTCCGGTTCATCCACGGGACGTCTTCTGGGCAGTCAGCTAATAAGATCTTTCCTTCTTCCTCTTTCCGCAGCTGCAGGGCACTCATCACAGCAGCCAGATTTTTAGTCAGCTGGCGCATCTCTGAGCGCAGACAGTCCAATTCACTAGGGGGTGTCACCTGCGTTTTGGCTTCTGCCACTAGCGGGGAAAAGGGGGGTGCCGCCGGTTTCAGAGTGACTTCACCCTGGTGATGTTGGGTTGACACCTCAGGTTTGCCCAGGGGTCGCAGCCCTTTTATTGCCATGTCCTTTAGGGCATCAAAGGTAGCATCAGGATGATCTAAGGACCACCAGTTTTACAGTTCTGCGCTCCTCTTGGGATCTCAATCCCTGTACAAATTGCTCTTTCAGCATCTTATTTTCGTCGATAGCATTTATATTATTAATCTGCTTAAGGGCTCTCAGGGCTCCTTGTAGTCGGCAAGCGTAGTCCCTGATGCTGTCACCTGGCTGCTGCAAACAGTGGTAGAAGGCCATCCGGAGATCCGTTTTCTGTGCGGTCTTCAAACATGGCATGTAGCTTAAAGAGGATCGCAGGTACCGACTCCTGATCAACGGTATCCCAAGTCTCCACTTCCCTCTCAGCAGCGCCAGTTAGCTGCCCTATCAGCACAGCAGCTTTTTGTCTCTCAGGCATGGAGTACATTTCTAGGATGCTGCATAACTTCCGCTTGAAGCCTGCTAAAGTGCCTGGCTCGCCGCTGTACTGGGGAAGCCATTTCGCCCAGGCGTATATGGGAGCGTTAGTGGCAATGAGCGGGACTACCGGATGGGTGCTGGGCCTGCGCCCCATCTGGCGCTACAACGCCACGCGGTGCGGGGTCGGGGCCTCCGGCTGGGGCCGCACTGTCGGCGGTTGTTGTGACATATTAGCGCCCCCTTGGTTAAACGGAGCCTACCGGTTTCAGAAGCTGCTATTTCACAGGCACAGCAGTGGGGACAGGACCTTCGTCGCAGGCGCTCTGATGTCAGAGTGTCCACTTCCTGTCGCAGGACCTGCTGCTGAGTCAGAGCCGGAGGCGTGTCCAAGACTTTGCGCGCTCTTTCAGGTACGCCCACCTTCTTCTCCAGCGCCTTAGGGCGCGAATATGGCGGCAAATATGGCGGTATTTGGCGCCAGACAACAGCAACAGTCTTTTTCACCAAAACACTCCACAGGCACACAGGGCTCGCAATTCTGCAAGTTTCGGATCCTGTTCGTGACGCCAAGTTGTGTTGACCCGCACCACAATTGTGGGTTACCAGGGCTATGGGGGTACTCGGAGCCGAGCCTGTAGATTTCTATAGGGGATGTCACTGGTAGCGTGGCTCGGTCCGTGTCCCTGGCGGTCAGGCGATAAAGGGGGGTTTATTTACAGGGGATTTAGTAGATAACAGTTCGTGACGCCACCTGTAGTTGTCTGATCACTAAGACCAGCGCTGCAGTAGATCTCTGAGGGGATGTTGTGGCAGCTAGATGACGGGTCCCCCACAGGTGGGACTGGTCCCTCAAAGTCTATGGTTATAATCATGTAGGGTGCAGATAAATGAATCAGTCTCACACCATCCAGCGTCTTTCCATACCTTTTACTTGTCAGATGTTTAGGCAGGTCCCGGGAAGCTGTTGGGGGTGGATGGAGGATGCGTTTCGAGGTAACGGCTGAGCAGGTTGAGGCCTCTTTACTTTCCAATATGATGAGTCCAACTAGCATAGAGCTAAGTTAACTCCGAATACTCCAGTTAACTCCATCGCTGTACTGCCCGGTCAGCATTGTGGTCGGAGCCTTCCAAATAATGTGAGAGAGCTGAGTTCCAAACTGTTGTCCTGCATCGACTCAAGGTTCCACTCTCCCAGACTCCAGTTACGTTACCGACACTCCAAGGGCTGTTTTTCTGCGACCTAAGGTCCAGTAAGACTCTGGTTTTCCTGTCACACGCCTGAAGCTGTAGCGACACTTCGGTCCCCAGTGACCGGTTAATTTGTGCAGGTATCCTATACCTAAGGCACTTCTCTGTTTCTTCCACTGCGCCTTTCGCCCTGCTCGCACTCTTAATATCAGCACTGACTAGACTAGGATAATATTCGGTTATCCGTACTAGCCTCCACTTTTGTACCGTCTCTCTTGTATTGACAGGAATCTCGGCTCTCCAACAGGCACCAGTCCTGACTCCCTCCTTTACTCAGGAGAAAAACTTTCAGACTCCATGTGCTACAGGACACTCCCCTATACACCCTGCTGGGTGTGTCTGAAATGTATATGAGTGATGTCGAGCCTTAACCGTTACCTCTCCACTCATCCTCCTGGTATTGTGTGCCTTACATACCAGGGCTACACACAGGTTCCCATGTAATCCTACTCAAAGGTTCCTTAGCTGGAGAGGAAGGTAGGAAAAGGTTAGTACGATTGCTTTCGAACCATCTCTCTTGCCTGCGTTCAGTCAGACGAGTATCAATACGGATGCAGTAGTTAATAAAGTCACCTAACGCAGTGGGAGGGTCGGCACGAGCAAGTTCATCCTTAATCAGTGGAGATAACCCCTTTCGAAAAATAGATTTTTTGGCGGAACTGTCCAGGTGGTATCAAGGGCCCATCTCCTGAAATCCAAGGCATATTCAGCTACCGAGTGCTTACCTTGGCGCAAAGCTAACATGGCTGCTTCAGCTTTTTGCACTCGATTGGGGTCATCAAACACCTGCCCCATGACTGAAATAAAATCATCAAGGTGATTCAAACAATCATCCTCAGTCTCAATCAGAGGGTTTGCCCACATTAAAGCCTTGTTGGTAAGCAACATAATTATAGTAAGCACCTTAGATCGTTCAGTGGGAAATTGTGAAGCATGTGCAGAAAAAAAAAGATTGCATTGATAACAAATCCCTGAATTTCTCACGTTCACCGCCAAAAACAAAAAAGGGGGGCAACTTGGGAATCCCAGCACTGGGGGCTACGGCAGGAGCCTGGACTCGCCCCTCTAGAACCTCAATCCTGGCTCGCAAATCCTGGTAGTCTGTCCAACCACTTGCAAATTGTGATTATTGAGGTCCTGTAGATTTGTAAAATGGGTCTTTATATTCTGCAAATCTGCAAGGATATTATCAGTCACTCCGCAAAGTTCCTTTATGCGGGCCTCTATTTTCCAGATCTTTTAAGACAGGATTACTGGAATGGTTGTGAGAAGTCACAACCACTATATCACAGAAAGTTTCAACCAGACATCTGATATCCAGAGTTACAGCAGACAAAAAAGAGAAAAGAAAGGAGAAAAAAAAAAACAATAGTGTTTACCTGTGGTAACACTGCAAAAAAGAAAAAACTTAAGGGAATTGCTCACCTGGAATGGTTGTGAGAAGTCACAACCACTGTCATCAAGAAAGTACAACCGGACGTCTGATATCCACAGTCAGCAGACACAGCCTTCCAGACCCAGCAGACACTAACGTTTTGGCTTCAGAATCTTGTAATGTATGTAGTACAGTTCATATAGCGTCTTGTGCTTGGGTGCGATGAACATACATGAGACACAGGTTTGATATAGAAAAGTCCTGTATTACTTCATACAAGTTGGCAGAAATAGTCCACAGTTTGCAGACACAGAAACAGAAGACACAGCAGGCCAGAGTAATCCAAGCTCAGCAATCACTCTCCAATACAGATTCAGGATCTTCTTCTCTGTTACCGTAAGTCCCATGCAAACGTGGGTCTTTCAAAGAGCAGGGTTCAGAGTCCAAAGTGCTTCAGAGTTCCTCAGTAGGAATAGCTGGAGTACAAGGTCCAAGGCTTACAGGAGTCAAGTCACAGGTTCACTGCAGGCTAGATTCTGAAGCACTGATGCTCAGCTGTGGCTGCTTAAGAAGCAAAGGAGAGAATCAGGGCGGGAACATGCAAGCTGGAAACTCCATTTTGACTGAGGGCAAGATAGCTGCTGCAAGACAGAAAGTAAAATGACTGACGAACAAAACTGAGTTTCAGGAATATATACATAGAACCTTACAGGTATAGTAACGCTCATGATGGCGTCATGTTGGCGCTGGCCATGTTGGTTGAGTATTCGAAGCAGCGCAACACGTTTACCATATAGACCCACTCATTGGTTGTATAGTGGAGTTGTTCTGCAGAGCAGCTCACCCGTGCTTTCTGCATCTGAAACTCCACTATTGCCTGCTGCTGCTTGCACAGTCTCTCCAGCATATGCAAGGTGGAATTACACCTTGTGAGTACGTTGCATATCAGCCTGCGAGCGGGAAGGCAGAAGTGTTGCTGCAGCGTAGACAGACGAGCAACAGCAGGGTGAGAACGCCGAAATGTGCATATACTGCCCGCACTTGCAGCAGCAGCTCTGACATGTGGGTAAGCTTTAAGGAAGCTCTACACCACCAAATTCAGTACATGCACCAGGCAAGGGATGTGCATCAAACCGGCTAGGCCCAGAGCTTCTACGAGATTTTTGTCTGTTGTTTGATCCTCTTCCACAGCTCCTGCGCGGAGTGGGATTTCTCCCACAGAAGAGTTCAGAACAGCCTGCTGTCGTTTACCAGTGGCTGTGCTGAAATTGGTGGTGCAGATCTTACTGTGACCGGTTCAGGAGGCGGTGGATGAAGAGGCAACCTGGACAGAGAAACATCCATCAATCCTCGGTAGTGATAGGGACATGTACCAGAACACCTTCCACCTGAGGCCTTCTGCCACTACATTTACCAGTGGGCAGTAGGGAGACAACATCCCTGGCAGTGCTTACTAGTCCACGTATCGGTGGTTATATGGACTTGCCATTGATGGTTTTGCGCAGTGCACACCTGACTTGATCCGCAATATGTGTGTGCAGGGCAGTCACAGCCCCCCTGGAAAAGTAGAGGCGGCTGGGAACACCGACATCATTTTTGTTAAAAAAAAAACTGTGCATCTCCACCAGCCGCAATGGCAGCATTTCTAAGACCAGGAATTTGGAAATGGCTCATGGCCAGTAGCAGCCGACGTACTGGCTAGATGCTTCCTGCTGTGCTTTTGCTTTGCTGAGGGGCAGCGTGACACCTCCTATTCCTCCGACCTGCTCACAACACTAGGATGGACTTCGCTCCATGTAGGGTCTAGGACCTCATTATCCCCCACATCATCTTCCGTCATCCTCACCCCAGCCCTCCTT
>JARQOD010006024.1:0-45019 GCA_033576555.1 Oophaga sylvatica | reverse complement strand
TATGATGACCCGGATGGGTTTCCCTTGCGAAACAAAGTTACGAAAAATATGGAAAAAGGAAAATTCCGGGGGGAAAATTTTTCTTCTGATTTCGTGAGGGGCAACAGAACTATGGAATGCCCCATTTCTTAGGAGCCATTTTTGTAAAGGGTTGTCTGACAAATTAAAAGATGTGTTGGCTCATAATGTTTCTCCTCCATCACTGGAGGCTGCTATGGCCCTCGCTATTCGCATTGATAGACGAATTGGGGGAAGACGCGAGGCAACTCCGCCTCCCGTGATGACTCCACCTACTACTAAAGTCCCTTATACTGAGGTTCCCTGGTCTGTTCTGAGGAACCCATGCAGTTGGGAGGGACATCTTTTTGTAGGGGGAAACCCGGGGCGGTGCACGCAAGACTAGAAGGTGTTTCTTTTGCGGGAAAGAGAGGGACATTTTGTTGGGGGTGTCCATCCCGCCTCTTTGAGCAAAGGAGTTAACCTGGAGTGTGTAATTCCCCGTCCCCAAATCCCTCTCAGTTCTCGTGCCTGCGGAGGTGGTGATTGGTACTAAGAACTGAGAGGATTTCTGTTTTTCTTGATAGTGGGTCCGGGCTAATCTGGTGGACGCTCGGTTTGCCCAGGTGCATTGGTAGCAACTGAGTGTTTTGGCCAAACCGGTCCCTATAGTCTCTATTAATTCTAGACCTCTCGGTCAAGGTTGCTTGGTACAAGCTGTTCATAACATAGATCTTCGAGTAGGGGCAATACATAAAGAGCAATTGTCTTGTTATGTGTTGGAGGGTCTACCTACTCCTATTGTGTTGGGACTTCCTTGGTTGACTAAACATAACTCAGTGATTGATTGGCAATCCGGAAAGATAAGCCAGTGGGGTGAATTTTGCAGGAATAACTGCATGAGCACGGTCATCGGTGCGGTTGTGCCTAGGACTTTGTCTCCTTTTCTGGAGGACTTTGGGGAGATGTTCTCAGAGGAGGGGTGTAAAGAGTTACCTCCTCATCGCGCATATGACTGCTCAATAAAGTTGCTTCCTGATGCCTTATCTCGTACTTTCCCAGGGGCCGGGAGGACGGATGATCCGGTTCCTATTCCTCAGGAGGGAGTTGTAGTGTCAGCTGTATGCTCTGAGCTTGAGGGGAAGGCATTGGGGGCTCAGGGGGACGCCCCTGTGGGACTTTCAGGGAGACTGATAGTTCCAGATCGGTTAAGACTGAAGGTTACGGGGAACCGTTACAAACGGATGGCTGATAGGGGGAGAGTTTCTGGTCTAGATCTGAAGGTGAACGATCTGGTTTGGTTGTCTACCAGGAATTTAAAACTTAAAGTTTCCTCCTGGAGGTTGGGTCCCAGATTCATCGGGCCGTACAGGATCAGTTCCATAATTAATCCTGTGGCATTTCGTTTGGACCTCCCTCCTACGTTTAAAATTCATAATGTGTTTCACAAGTCATTACTTAAAAAGTATGTGGCACCAGTCATACCGTCACCTCTACCTCCTCCTTCAGTGGTGGTCAATGATAACGTGGAATTTCATGGGTCGAAAATCATTGACTCACGTCTCAGTCGTCGGTCCCTTCAGTACCTGGTTCATTGGAAGGGGTATGGTCCTGAGGAGAGGACGTGGGTCCCTGCGTCGGAGGTTAACGCAGATCGATTGGTTTGGACCTTCCACACAACTTACCCGGGCAGACCTGGCCTTGAGGGTCCGGAGGCCCCTCGTAGAAGGGGGGGTACTGTCATGGGTGCATCGCCACGAGGATCGTCGCGATTGCACATTCTGACTTCTCGCAGCTGAGTTGCTGTTACTTTGTGTTTGGTAATGAGAGAGTTAATTTTACCTAGCTCTTTGCTAAGACTAGGTCCAGCCTCGCCCGGCTGCTTTTGATTATGTTCTAATTAGCTTCCTTTATATCCCTGCCAGTCTGGGTGTTAGATGCCGGTGAAAGCCTTCATGTAGTCTAGCAGACTGGATCGGTTCTGAGAATACTTAAGCTAAGAGCTCCTTAGTTGTTTTTACTCTTATAGCTTATAGTTTATCTCTGAGACCTTAGGTGTTCCTACTGTGTGTGAGTGTTGTATGTAAGACTTTATTTACTTTATTTCTTGTCTTTCTTGTATGTCTTTCTGTTCATTAACCGTTACCTGTTCATTCCCTTTGGTGGTAATCAGGGTCCTTCTTAGGACTAGATTACAGTTGGCAGGGATTGATAGGAGACAGGGTTTACGCTGGTGGCCTGGACCTCTGTACCTTTAACAGTACCTCCAGGTAGAGGGATTAGTTAGGACCCAGTTTAGGGTCAGCATAGACCCCAGTCACCCTCTAGCCAGAGACAGCGTATAACGGATTCCGTATTGACCCACTGGACATTCTGTCAGGTAATTCTATGTTATCATATATCTATGCGCATGTTATATAGTATGTTGCCCTTTTGATATAGATTACTGTCATCACATATATTATCTGCTATACAGCGTGACAGATTGACCACAAGTTCTCAATGGGATTAAGATCTGGGGAGTTTCCAGGCCATGGACCCAAAATCTCTATGTTTTGTTCCCTGAGCCATTTAGTTATCACCTTTGCTTTATGGCAAGGTGCTCCATCATGCTGGAAAAGGCATTGTTGATCGCCAAACTGCTCTTGGAGGGTTGGGAGAAGTTGCTCTTGGAGGACATTCTGGTACCATTCTTTATTCATGGCTGTGTTTTTAGGCAAGACTGTGAGAGAGCCGATTCCCTTGGCTGAGAAGCAACCCCACACATGAATGGTTTCAGGATGCTTAACAGTTGGCATGAGACAAGACTGGTGGTAGCGCTCACCTTGTCTTCTCCGAATGAGGCGTTTTCCTGATGTCCCAAACAATCGAAAAGGGGATTCATCAGAGAAAATAACTTTACCCCAGTCCTCAGCAGTCCACTGCCTGTACCTTTTGCAGAATATCAGTCTGTCCATGATGTTTTTTTCTGGAGAGAAGTGGCTTCTTTGCTGCCCTCCTTGAGACCAGGCCTTGCTCCAAGAGTCTCCGCCTCACAGTGCGTGCAGATGCACTCACACCTGCCTGCTGTCATTCCTGAGCAAGCTCTGCACTGCTGGTAGCCCGATCCCGCAGCTGAAACACTTTTAAGAGACGGTCCTGGCGCTTGCTGGTCTTTCTTGGGCGCCCTGGAGCCGTTTTGGCAACAATGGAACCTCTCTCCTTGAAGTTCTTGATGATGCGATAGATTGTTGACTGAGGTGCAATCTTTCTAGCTGCGATACTCTTCCTTGTTAGGCCATTTTTGTGCATTGCAATGATGACTGCATGTGTTTCTTTAGAGATAACCATGGTTAACAGAAGAGAAACAATGATGCCAAGCACCAGCCTCCTTTTAAAGTGTCCAGTGGTGTCATTCTTACTTAATCATGACAGATTGATCTCCAGCCATGTCCTCATCAACACCCACACCTGTGTTAATGGAGCAATCACTGAAAAGAGGTTAGCTGGTCCTTTTAAGGCAAGGCTGCAATGATGTTGAAATGTGTTTTGGGGGATAAAGTTCATTTTATAGGCAAATATTGACTTTGCAAGTAATTGCTGTTAAGCTGATCACTCTTTATAACATTCTGGAGTATATGCAAATTGCCATTAGAAAAAGTGAAGCAGTAGACTTTGTAAAAATTAATATTTGTGTCATTCTCAAAACTTTTGTCCATGACTGTAAGTGAGCTGACCTCCCATGGTTCTTGCTGGTGATCAATTGTTCTTCCTGGTCTAGGTTGGAATTCAGCTTGCTTTCTCGCTGTCTCCTGCTTGCGTTCAGATAAGTCTCTTTCAGTTTTTTTTACTGTGGTTTGAATTCCTTGCTTTTTTTGCTGCATTGCTTTTTGACTTCAGCCGGGTCCCCTTTGGGGGGCTTGGGCTGGTCTCCGTTCGCTTTTTGTATTTGTTCATTTGCTCAGTTCTTGTGATATTTTTCTGCTGGGTAGCTACGTGTCCACACCAGAGATCTGATATAGGTGGTCGAGACCGTGTGGTCTCAGTATTTTTGGATTCAGAAGTGTTGGAGTTTTTCCTAGGGTTTTTCTGGGTTGCAGACAGTATTCTCTCCTGTGCTGTCCTATCTAGACAGTTTTGGGCCCCAGTGTTTGCTCAATCTATTTTCTGTCTGTGTTCGTGTTTTCATCTTGTCTAACCGCCATTATATGTTTGGGGGCTTCCTATTCTTTTGGGGCTCTCCTCTGGGGCAGTTAGCTTTCCTCTTTTCATCTTCAGGGATAGCTAATCTCTCCGGCTGTGACGAGGCATCTAGGACCACCGTAGGAACGTCCCACGGCTGCTTCTAGTTGTGCGGTTAGTTTAGGGGTCTGCAACCTATTAGTTTCCAACCTCTCTGGTGTTAGGCTGCCTTTTCGGTTATCTGCTCCTGCCTCCTCAGCTACCAAAACATAACAGAATCATCAGCCTTACTGAAATTATATGGTACTCAACAGAAGGGAAAAAATAGTATAAAAAAAAAAAAGTTGTCAGTTGTCAGAAATTTTTTTTTTTTTGTTGCATTTTTTCCCTCTTTTTTCTCTGGGGCTGCGGAGGAATTTTTTCCCCAATGGAGGTCAAGCATTTGTCCGATCGTGTGGAGTATTGCTATCTAACTTGCTGGGTTGCCTGCTGTGGAACCTAGGATCCCTCTGCCGGATTTATTTTTGGGGGATCGGTCTAAGTTTTTGAATTTTAAAAATAACTGTAAGTTGTTTTTTGCTTTGAAGCCTGCCGTATTTTTTCGGACTATAAGACGCACCGGACTATAAGACGCACCCAGGTTTTAGAGGTGGAAAATAGGGAAAAATATATTTGAAGCAAATAATGTGGTAAAATATTTAATAACATAAATAACATACTATTATATGTGGTGTTATTATATATAATAGTATGTTATTATGTTGGAAGCTACGGGTAGGAGGTGGTGCTGCGGGACCAGTGTGGTGTCTGTAAAGTACTATGTGAAGACGCTGGAGGGTGAGTATAAGAATGGGGGCATGGGGCTTATATTTAAAGCACCACTCCAGCACTGAAAAATAACACTGGAGTGCTGCTTTAAGATCCCATGGGAGAACTATAACTCTCAGCATATCCTGCATATCCTATGGCATGCTGGGAGTTATAGTCCACCACAGGATGGCAGAGTGATTTTTTATGTGCTGTCATTACTAACCTTTTAATTAATTCTCTGTTGTACAGTGTCTGCAGGACCTGTGATGATATCATGAAGAGGCAGGGCTTTGTGTGGTCATGTGATGCTCCAGCCCGCCCTCTTCATAACCTCTTCACAGGTCCTCCACAGGAGCATTCAGCCTCGCATCAGCACAGCCCCTGTGCTGTCAGGTATGCGATGCCTCCTGCTGCACTCTGCTCCTGTAGCCTCCTTCTCCTTCCAACACACATCTCCCCAGCTGCTGCAGGAATCAGGCGCTGGGGAACCATGTGGCTCTGTCATTTGCTGCTCCCTGCTCACTGCTCAGCTGATAGGTGGGCGGGGAAGCGGCTAATGAATATTCACTGCACTTAAGTATCGGGACCAGTGGTTTCCCCAGTGCTGGATTCCTGCAGCAGAGGGGATATTTTCCTGCCTCCTGCGATTTCACTCCACCGCTGCCCCCTGCCCCCCCACGTTACATTCCGACCATAAGACGCACCCACACTTTCCTCCCAAATTTGGAGGAAAAAAAGTGCGCCTTTTGGTCCGAAAAATACGGTAAGTCCTCAAGGAACGCAGTGCAGCAGGTTCAAATTGTCATCTCCCTGTTGCTCGGCGACCTCAGGATTGGGCCTTTTCCCTGACACCTGGGGATCCTGTTTTGAATGATGTTGATGTGTTTTTTCAGGCTCTGGGGTTGTTGTATGATGAACCTAATGTCACTGATCAAGCTGAAAAAACCTTGTTGGTATTGAATCAGGGTCAAGAAGCCGCAGAGCTGTATTGTCAAAAAATTCCGAAAGTGGGCAGTCCTTACTAAATGGAATGATGATGCTCTGGCAGTAGTGTTGAGCGATACGATAATGCAAATATCGGCTATCGGCCGATATTAGCTCTATCGGCCTTTCGATAATTCGTTTCGATATTTTCGTCTTATCGAATACCGGAATCGGATTTGTCACTGTCACTGTCTGTGTCCGTCGGTCTATGTGTGCAAAATTTCACACCTGTAGGGGTTAATTAAAGGTGTAAATTCGTAGCAAAAAAGTCCGTTTTTTTTACAACGAATTTACACCTTTAATTAACCCCTACAGGTGTGAAATTTTGCACACATAGACTGATTTAATTGTTTGTGCAAATCAGATAGCAAAGGACATGAAAAGACATGGTTAACCCTATGTACACCAAGTGTCATTTCATGTCGGGTGCTTCTGTCTTTTCACAGAAGCCGGCTTTACCCGGCAATTGAATCAGAGGATATTTTACTATGTAGAAGTGTATAAACTATACATATATGTATATATATATATATATATGTCACAATGACATGTATATATATATATATGTATTCTATGTGTGTATATTTAGTGTTTACAAGGAAAGAATGGGGTTTTTTTAGTTACGATATTTTGTTCCCATAGACTTACATGGGACTTCCGGTATCGGTATCGGGTATCGCCGATATTTTAATGGTATCGGCGATACCATTCCGATTCCGATACTTTTGGATATCGGAAAGTATCGCTCAACTCTAATAGTGAGCACTTTGAACCCCCAGGTGCTTCACAAATTGATCCGAAAAAAAAAGAAAGTACTTTTTTTTCACAAAAATTTTCTTTTAGCCTCAGTTTTTTGCATTTTCACATGGGCAACAGTATAAATTGGATCCTAAAATTTGTTGGGCAATTTCTCCTGAGTACACAGATACCTCATATGTGGTCATAAACCACTGTTTGGGCACACACCAGGGCTCAGAAGGGAAGGAGCGCCATTTGACTTTTTGAATGGAAAATATGCTGGAATATTTAGCGGTTGCCATGTCGCATTTGGAAAGTTCCTGTGTGCCTAAACATTGGAGATCCCCCACAAGTGACCCCATTTTGGAAACTAGACCCCCTAAGGAACTTATCTAGATGCATAGTGAGCACTTTGAACCCCAAGGTGCTTCACAGAAGTTTATAATGCAGAGCCGTGAAAATAAAAAATCATTTTTTTTCTCAAAAAATTATTTTTTAGCCCACTATTTTTTATTTTCACAATGGTTACAGGAGAAATTGGACCCCAAAAGTTGTTGTCCAGTTTGTCCTGAGTATGCTAGTACCCCATATGTGGGGGGGAACCACTGTTTGGGCACACGTCAGGGCTCGGAAGGGATGTAGTGACGCTTTGAAATGCCGACTTGATGGAATGGTCTGCGGGCGTCATGTTACGTTTGCAGAGCCCCTGATGTGCCTAAACAGTAGAAACTCCCCCAAGTGACCCCATTTTGGAAACTAGACCCCGCAAAGAACTTATCTAGATGTGTGGTGAGCACTTTGAACCCCCAAGGGCTACACAGAAGTTTATAACGCCCGGGCATGAAAATAAAAAAATCATATTTTTTCCACAATCAGGATCTTTTAATCCCCAATTTTTTTATTTTCCCAAGGGTAACATGAGAAATTAGACCCCAAAAGTTGTTGTCCAATTTGTCTTGAGTATGCTGATATCCCATATGTGGGAGAAAACTACTGTATGGGCACACGTGGGGGCTCGGATGGGAAGTAGTGACGTTTTGGATTGCAGACTTTGATGGAATGGTCTGGGGGAGTCATGTCGCATTTGGAGAGCCCCTGATGCGCCTAAACAGTGGAAACCCCCCACAAGTGACCCCATTTTGGAAAATAGACCCCACAAGGAACTTATCTAGATGTGTGGTGTGCACTTTGAACCCCGAAGTGCTTCACAGAAGTTTATAACGTACTGTTATGAACTGCTACAAGCACTAAGGAAGTAGTGACGTTTTGAAATGCCCACTTGATGGAATGGTCTTCAGGCGTCATGTTACGTTTGCAGAGTCCCTGATGTGCCTAAAAAGTATAAACTCCCCACAAGTGACCCCATTTTGGAAACTAGATCCCCCAAGGAACTCCTATAGATGTGTGGTAAGCACTTTGAATCTCCAAGTCCTTCACAGAAGTTTATAACGCAGAGCCGTGAAAATATAAAATCATTTTTTTTTCCACAAAAATAATTTTTTAGTCCCCAATTTTTTTCCCAATGTTAACAGGAGAAATTAGAACCCCCAAAGTTGTTGTGCAATTTTTCCCGAGTACGCTGATACCCCATATGTGGGGGTAAACCACTGTTTGGGCACACGTCGGGGCTTGGAATAAAGGGAGCTGTAAGGTTCTATGTATATATTCCTGAAACTCAGTTTGTTCGTCAGCCATTTTACTTTCTGTCTTGCTGCAGCTATCTTGCCCTCAGTCAAAATGGAGTTTCCAGCTTGCATGTTCCCGCCCTGATTCTCTCCTTTGCTTCTTAAGCAGCCACAGCTGAGCAATCAGTGCTTCAGAATCTAGCCTGCAGTGAACCTGTGACTTGACTCCTGTAAGCCTTGGACCTTGTACTCCAGCTATTCCTACTGAGGAACTCTGAAGCACTTGTGGACTCTGAACCCTGCTCTTTGAAAGACCCACGTTTGCATGGACTTACGGTAACAGAGAAGAAGATCCTGAATCTGTATTGGAGAGTGATTGCTGAGCTTGGATTACTCTGGCCTGCTGTGTCTCCTGTTTCTGTGTCTGCAAACTGTGTGACTATTTCTGCCAACTTGTATGAAGTAATACAGGACTTTTCTATATCAAACCTGTGACTCCTGTGTTTTCATCGCACCCAAGCACAAGACGCTATATGAACTGTACTACATACATTACAAGATTCTGAAGCCAAAACGTTAGTGTCTGCTGGGTCTGGAAGGCTGTGTCTGCTGTACTGTGGATATCAGACGTCCGGTTGTACTTTCTGTGATGACAGTGGTTGTGACTTCTCACAACCATTCCAGGTGAGCAATTCCCTTAAGTTTTTTCTTTTTGCAGTGTTACCACAGGTAAACACTATTGTTTTTTTTTTTTTTCCTTTCTTTTCTCTTTTTTGTCTGCTGTAACTCTGGATATCAGATGTCTGGTTGAAACTTTCTGTGATGATAGTGGTTGTGACTTCTCACAACCATTCCAGGTGAGCAGTTCCCTTAATTTTTTTTTCTCTCTGCAGTGTTGCCACAGGTGAACACTATTGTTTTTTTTTTCTCTCCTCTTCTTCCAGTAATCCTGTCTTAAAAGATCTGGAAAATGGAGGCCCGCATAAAGGAACTTTGCGGAGTGACTGATAATATCCTTGCAGATTTGCAGAATATAAAGACCCGTTTTACAAATCTACAGGACCTCAATAATCACAATTTGCAAGTGGTTGGACAGACTACCCAGGATTTGCGAGCCAGGATTGAGGTTCTAGAGGGGCGAGTCCAGGCTCCTGCCGTAGCCCCGAGTGCTGGGATTCCCAAGTTGCCCCATTTTCGTTTTGGCGGTGAACGTGAGAAATTCAGGGGATTTATTAATCAATGCAATCTTTTTTTTTCTGCACATGCTTCACAATTTCCCACTGAACGATCTAAGGTGCTTACTATAATTATGTTGCTTACCAACAAGGCTTTAATGTGGGCAAACCCTCTGATTGAGACTGAGGATGATTGTTTGAATCACCTTGATGCTTTTATTTCAGCCATGGGGCAGGTGTTTGATGACTCCAATCGAGGTGCAACAGCTGAAGCAGCCATGTTAGCTTTGCGCCAAGGTAAGCACTCGGTAGCTGAATATGCCTTGGATTTCAGGAGATGGGCCCTTGATACCACCTGGGACAGTTCCGCCAAAAAATCTATTTTTCGAAAGGGGTTATCTCCACTGATTAAGGATGAACTTGCTCGTGCCGACCCTCCCACTGCGTTAGGTGACTTTATTAACTACTGCATCCGTATTGATACTCGTCTGACTGAACGCAGGCAAGAGAGATGGTTCGAAAGCAATCGTACTAACCTTTTCCTACCTTCCTCTCCAGCTAAGGAACCTTTGAGTAGGATTACACGGGAACCTGAACCTGAACCCATGCAGGTAGACTCTTTACAACGACGGGTTAGTGATGCACGCAAGGAACATCGTTTTAAGGAGAATCTATGTTTCTATTGTGGTAAGTCAGGGCACTTCATTATAAACTGCCCCAGCCGTTCTCGTAAGACTACTGCAGCACTCATTCATTGTGAGTGTTGCGAGAGGGGATCTGTCAGGTCCGAGCCTCAGGCTCCAGAGAGATCTGCAGCAACAGATCTTGATTTCTCGGACTTAAACTCCGTTACCTCTGAGGACGTTGACTGTGTAAACGCTGCCATTTTTCAAGTTTCCTCAGCGGTGTCCCAGCTGAGTTGTAAGAAAAACAATTCTCATTGCTTTCTTTCCATCAAACTCTGGGTTGACTCAGCTTGGGTGTCTAGCTCTGCTATGATCGACTCAGGGGCAAGTGGAAATTTTATGGATGTCTCCTTTGCTCTGAAACAGGGAATATGTTCAGTGAAGAAGGCTACTCCAGTACAGATGGAAACTGTGGATGGCTCCCTGCTGACCTCTGGACCAGTGGATCAGGAAACAGAGCCTTTGAGGGTTCTTATGGGTAAAGATCATCAAGAGAAACTGTCCTTTATGCTTATCTCTTCTCCCCACTTTCCCATTATTCTAGGGCTACCATGGCTGCAGGCTCAGAATCCTACCATTAACTGGGAGACCAAGGAATTACACTTTCCAGAGAAACAGATGAGTCCAAAAGTTTCAGCTTGCTCTGTTCCTAAAGGAATCATGTCAGTCCCTGAACTACCAGCTGTATACCAGGACTATGTGGATTTATGTGACAAGAAGAACGCTGACCAGCTTCCTCCTCACCGTCCATATGATTGTCCAATTGAATTATTGCCTGGAGCAGAGATACCTTTTGGTAAGATCTACCCCCTGGCGGGGCCCGAGCTAAAGGCTTTAAAGGATTACATAGATGAAAATCTAGCCAAGGGCTTCATACGCCCCTCTTCATCTCCTGCAGGTGCACCCATCTTCTTTGTAAAGAAGAAAGATGGATCTCTGAGACCATGCGTAGACTATAGGGAACTCAATAAGGTTACTATTAGAAACCGTTATCCATTGCCTTTAATCCCTGAGTTATTGGAGAGAGTGCGACATGCCAAAATTTTTTCTAAACTAGATCTTCGTGGGGCCTATAACTTAGTCCGTATTAGACCTGGGGATGAATGGAAGACTGCATTCAGGTCACGCTATGGACACTTTGAATATCTAGTTATGCCTTTTGGTCTGAGTACCGCCCCAGCCACTTTCCAACACTTGGTGAATGACATCTTCAGGGATCTCCTAGATACATTCGTGGTAATTTATTTGGATGATATTCTAATTTTTTCTAACTCCACAGAGGAACATCATGGACATGTGAGAATGGTCTTGGAACGTCTAAGACAAAATCATCTTTACATCAAACTTGAAAAGTGTGAATTCCATAGGACCGAAATTCAATTTCTGGGGTATGTACTGTCTACACAAGGAATTAGTATGGATGGAAGCAAAACCCAAGCCATCAAGGATTGGCCAAGTCCTAGAAATGTGAAGGAGGTACAGCGCTTCATCGGGTTTGCCAACTTCTATAGACGTTTCATTAGAAATTTCTCTGAGGTAGTGTCACCTATCACTCAACTTACCCGGAAAGAGTCTAGGTTTTCCTGGACTCTCCAAGCCCAGGAAGCATTTTCCCGTCTAAAAGATAAATTTACCACTGCACCTATCCTAGTACATCCCAACCCGAGCTTGCCTTCATAATAGAGGTGGATGCTTCAGACTGTGCCGTTGGAGCTATACTTTCTCAGAGAACAGGTGAGAAGAATGTCTTGCATCCCTGTGCCTTCTTTTCCCAGCAGTTGTCTTCGGCTGAGAGGAACTACGATGTGGGCAATAGAGAGTTGTTGGCCATTATTGCCGCCTTCAAAGAATGGAGACACCTTCTTCAGGGAGCTGCACAGCAAATAGTCGTCCTGACAGACCATCGTAACCTTGAGTTTATCAGGTCGGCTAAGTGCCTGACTCCTCGCCAGGCTCGCTGGAATCTTTTCTTAAACCAATTTAATTTTATCATCTCTTATAGACCAGGATCGCGCAATGGAAAGGCTGATGCACTCTCTAGGATTTACTCAGCAGAGACACGTCCAATTACTCCTCCTAAGACTATTCTTCCTGACTCTAGATTCCTAGGAGTAATTCATAATCAAGACCTACTTAAGGACATCAAGGAAGCATACCATGCGGATTCCTTTTTGGCACAACCCCCAAGGGACGTAAGTCTTGTCTTTAAGAATGGTGTGTGGATTCAGGGACAACGTCTGTATATTCCTGAAACAGTCAGATTAAGAGTATTGCAACTCATTCACGATTCCAAGATAGCTGGGCATAGAGGAATTCTAAAGACACAGGAATTTCTTTCTCGTTTCTTTTGGTGGCCCACTTGTAGGAAGGATGTTTTGAATTATGTCACTTCATGTGAGGTCTGTGCAAGATGCAAAACACCTCGCTCCTCACCAACTGGTCTGTTACAGCCTCTTCCCACCCCGTCCCGTCCGTGGGGATCCATTTCTATGGACTTCATTGTGGAGTTACCAACCTCTCAGGGGAAGAACACCATTCTAGTGGTGGTTGACCGTCTAACAAAGGCAGCTCATTTTATCCCTTGTGTCGGCTTACCCACTGCAAAACAGACATCAGATTTGATGATTAAAGATGTGTTTCGCTTACATGGAGTACCGGATGAGGTTATTTCGGATCGAGGGGTGCAATTCACTTCTAGGTTTTGGCAAAATTTCTGTGCAGCATTGGACATTAAAGTAAACCTTTCTTCTGCTTTTCATCCCAGACTAATGGACAGACCGAACGAACCAATCAAACCCTGGAGCAGTATCTCCGCTGCTTTATCTGCCACCTACAGGATGATTGGGTGGATCTACTTCCATTAGCTGAGTTCTCGTATAACAACTCTCAGAGTGCCTCCACTAAACAGTCTCCTTTTTACTCTAATCTAGGTTATCATCCTAACATTCTACCACGATTTCCCATAGAAACGCCTTTACCAGCAGTGGCTGAAAGAATCACGTCTTTACAGAAGAATATGGATCTTCTAAAGGAAAATCTGGAATCGGCTCAAGAAAGGTACAAGAAAGCAGCAGATAAATTTCGTAAACCTGCACCAGCTTTCAAGGTAGGAGACTTGGTCTGGCTGTCAACCAGAAATCTTAAGTTAAGGATTCCATCGTCTAAGTTGGGACATAAGTACATTGGACCCTATAAAATCAGTAAAATTATAAGTGCCGTTGCTTGTCGTCTTCAACTGCCCAGAACTATGAGAATCCACCCTGTCTTTCATGTATCCCTACTAAAGGCTGCGACACCCAATACGTTTCCTGGACGTTCCTCTCCTTGCCCTGACCCAGTGCTAGTCGATGGTCAGGAAGAATTTGTGGTGGAAAGGATTTTAGATTCCAGGTTGTATAGAAATCAGTTACAATATCTGATTAAATTGCAGGGCTACCCAGTGGAGGACAACTCATGGGAACCAGTCAATAACGTTAATGCTCCTCGTTTGCTCCGTCAGTTTCATCAGAGGTACCCACACAAGCCTGGTCTGAGGTCATCCGGAGGTTGTCCTTAAGGGGGGAGTAATGTAAGGTTCTATGTATATATTCCTGAAACTCAGTTTGTTCGTCAGCCATTTTACTTTCTGTCTTGCTGCAGCTATCTTGCCCTCAGTCAAAATGGAGTTTCCAGCTTGCATGTTCCCGCCCTGATTCTCTCCTTTGCTTCTTAAGCAGCCACAGCTGAGCAATCAGTGCTTCAGAATCTAGCCTGCAGTGAACCTGTGACTTGACTCCTGTAAGCCTTGGACCTTGTACTCCAGCTATTCCTACTGAGGAACTCTGAAGCACTTGTGGACTCTGAACCCTGCTCTTTGAAAGACCCACGTTTGCATGGACTTACGGTAACAGAGAAGAAGATCCTGAATCTGTATTGGAGAGTGATTGCTGAGCTTGGATTACTCTGGCCTGCTGTGTCTCCTGTTTCTGTGTCTGCAAACTGTGTGACTATTTCTGCCAACTTGTATGAAGTAATACAGGACTTTTCTATATCAAACCTGTGACTCCTGTGTTTTCATCGCACCCAAGCACAAGACGCTATATGAACTGTACTACATACATTACAGGAGCACTGTTTGACTTTTTGAACGCAAAATTTGCAGGAATCAATGGTGGCGCCATGTCGCGTATGGAGACCCCTGATGTGCCTAAATAGTGGAAACCCCTCAATTCTAACTCCAACCCTAACCCCAACACACCCCTAACCCCAACCCTAACCCCTACACACACCTAACCCTAATACAAACCCTAACCATAACCCTAACCCCAACACACCCCTAACCCTAATCCCAACTCTAACCATAAACCTAACCACAAGCCTAACCCTAATTCCAAGCCTAACCCAAATTCCAACCCTAACCCAAATTCCAACCCTAACCCTAATTCTAACCCTAACCCTAATTCTAACCTTAACCCTAATTCTAAACCTAATGCTAACCCTAACCCTAGTTCTAACCCTAAGGCTGGGTTCATATTGCGTTTTACCAGCCCGTTCAACATGTAGCGTTGACCGGCTGGTAACGGTATAGCATAACGCGATCGCGTTGTGCTATACCCGCTAGCGCAGATGAATCAGCAGATGATTCATCTGTGCTAGCGGTGACGGAGCCCAGACACTGCAGCCCGTGTCCGAGGCTCCGTCACTGAATGACGGCACGTCGCGAACGCATGCCGCTTTACGGCATGCGTTGCGATGCGCACACAAATGGGGTGAATAGCAGCGTTAACGGACTGCGTTACACCGCGTTATACCGCGGTGAAACGCAGTCCATCTAACGGACTGCCATAATGCAATATAAACCCAGCCTAACCCTGAGGCCCCATGCACACGTTGCGGATTCACTTGCGGATTTTTCTTAAATCCGCAGGTAAAATGACCTGCGTTTTACCTGCGAATTTAGCGCGGATTTGCTGCGGTTTTTCCCTGCGGTTTTACACCTATAATGGAATAGGTGTAAAACCGCTGCGGAATCCGTACAAAGAATTGACATGCTGTGGATTTAAAACCGCAGCAAATCCGCATGTGCACAGCGTTTTTTTTAACCATTTATTTGCATTGTACTGTACATAGTTTCTGGATCTGCTGTGGATCCGCAGCGCCAAATCCGCTGCGGATCCGCAGCAAAATCTCCGTAGCGGATCTGCAGCAAAATCCGCCGCTGATCAGCAGCAAAATCCGCCGCGGATCCCCAGCAAAATGCGCCGCGGATCCCCAGCAAAATGCGCCGCGGATCCCCAGCAAAATCCGCCGCGGATCAGCAGCAAAATCCGCCGCGGATCAGCAGCAAAATCCGCCGCGGATCAGCAGCAAAATCCGCCGCGGATCAGCAGCAATATCCGCCGCGGATCAGCAGCAGGATCCGCAGCAATATCCGCCGCGGATCAGCAGCAAAATCCGCCGCGGATCAGCAGCAATATCCGCCGCGGATCCGCAGCAATATCCGCCGCGGATCCGCAGCAATATCCGCCGCGGATCCGCAGCAAAATCAGCCACGGATCAGCAGGAAAATCAGCCACGGATCAGCAGGAAAATCAGCCGCGGATCAGCAGCAAAATCAGCAGCGGATCAGCAGCAAAATCCGCCGCGGATCAGCAGCAAAATCTGCCGCGGTCAGCAGAAAAATCCGCCGCGGATCCGCAGCAAAATCAGCCGCGGATCAGCAGCAATATCCGCCGCGGATCCGCAGCAATATCCGCCGCGGATCCGCAGCAATATCCACCGCGGATCCGCAGCAAAATCCCGCGGATCCGCAGCAAAATCAGCTGCGGATCAGCAGCAAAATCCGCTAGGAAAAAAAAATAAAAAATTCTTTATTTTATTATTTGTCCCTACCTATGACAGGGGGGTGGGTTCATTTACTTTTTTTTTATTTTGATCACTGTGACAGTTTATCACAGTGATCAAAATAAATTTTTGAACACTGGAGGGCGCACTGCGCATGCGCCGGCCGGCGGGCGCACTGCGCATGCGCCCGCCATTTTCCAAGATGGCGGCGCCCATGAAGAATCCCGGGCAGCCGCCGGGACGGATCCAGGGACGTCGGTGGACCGGGAGAGGTGAGTAGGGGGGGTCGGATGATGGGGGGGGATCGGATGGTGAGGGGGAGGGATCGCAGGAGCAGGGGAGCAGATAGTGACGGCGGTGACCGGTCACTGCCATCTTTCGGTGGCGGCGGCCGATCACCGCTGTGACTCGATGTGGGGGGGGTCAGATTGCGGTCTCCAGCCATGGCCGATGCTATTGCAGCATCGGCCATGGCTGGATTGTAATATTTCACCAGTTTCATTGGTGAAATATTACAAATCGCTCTGATTGGCTGTTTCACTTTTAACAGCCAATCAGAGCGATCGTAACCACGTGGGGGTTAAGCCACCCCACTGCGGTGATGCGAAGGGGTCCTGTGCCTGCGGGTCGGTTGACCTTTCAGTGACCCCGGTCAACCGGCCCGCAGGAACATGATTTATAGCATGACGCCTACGTTGGCGTCATGGGTCGGGATGGCACAGGTTTTCATGACGCCAACGTAGGCGTCATGGGTCGGGAAGGGGTTAAAAAACGCCAACTCCTGTGGAATAGAAAAACACAGAGTAAATACAATACAATACAACAACAAAATACTTACGCTCTGGTGGCAAGGACCGGTCTTAAGAAAGCCAAAGCCCGATGGTAGCGATACTTTCTTGTGGTCTTTGCCGCAGCACCACTGGCAACCCGGTTCTCCAGCCTCAGGTCCCTGTTGAAGCAGTCCTTCATCGAGCGCCAACGGGTTCTGACCTTGTTCACTGTGGAAAATAAAAAATAAATTTAGACAATGCACTGTAGGCCAGGATCACACAACTGTGTGGGATGCTAGAAACTCACAGGAGTTACTAGCATCACACACAGTCGTGTGATCCCGGCCAAGGTCACTGCAGCATCACACACCATTGAAAGACTTATGAAATTCCTTGCGGACCCGGGGAGAGGTGTTGTCCCAGCCATCCATCAGCGCTGCCTGCGGCCACCTCATTCCAGAGCCGCCGAATCACCACGTTGTCACAGTGCATTGGATCACAGCAGTCCCACAATGGGACTCGCTCCTGGACCAACTGGATCAGGGCATCATTGTCCAGGGCGAGTTCCTCATCCCGTTGTGAAGCCTACAAAAGAAAGCAAAACATTAATCTTTGTAAAGATTTGGAGATGAAAAAGATAGAAGACAAGACAGAATAGAAGAAAGATTGAGAATAGAAGCAAGACTGAATAGGAAAAACAGGGAATAAAAAAAAGGCAGGGGCAAAAAAACAGTACAATCTGCAGTCTATACTTACAGGCCGCCTCCCCGCCTGCACACGGACTGGCTGCTCCCGTTCTTCCTCCGCTGCCATGGACGATGTGGACTGAAAAAGAAAAAGAAATTGCCACATGTGTCCATGCAACAGCAAATACTTACCAAGCACTATGGAAGGAAGGTACTCACTTCACCCTCTGCTTGGGCCAGTTCACCAGGGGCCGGTATATATTCATCTCCTGAAGACATGCTGCAATAAAAAAAGAGGCATTTGTACATAATAAATTGACAAAAAAGGAGAGAAAGACATTAGGTTTTATACTCACATTATCCAAATTTTTCCTGTGCAAGATTTTGAAATGGAGTAGCTGCTGTCTCTCTGGCTGTAGTGTCTCTCTCGGTCTGGCTGGCTGTAGAGTAGTGGACAGAAGTGCCAACACCTTCTTTTATATACACTACCCCATACTATGTTTCTTTGCTTCGTGGGTGGTTTAAACCAGTGTCTAGACATGTGTAATATCTGACAACGCATGCGTTGTAGAACGCTGACCTGCGCCTGACCCAGTGCACGTCAGTGATCACATAGACTGTAATGTGTTGTTTGGGCGCTTTCCGTGCGTGATGCGAGCACATGCGCCTTTTTAACGAGTTTGGGCGGACCCAAAAATGCAACATGTTGCGTTGCACGCGCCAAGTCGCTCACGACAAAATAACGCAAGCGCACGAAAACGCCTATGATCGCATGCTAACGCTAAACCATGCGCCCCCCATGTTAAAGATAGGGGCGCATGGCGCATGCGATCGGGTGAGCACAATGCGCTGCGCTAAAAAACGCCAATGTGAAACCAGCCTACGTTGAGTTGTCCCAGGTCACTTCAGTGGACAATCGCCTTACCTCTGAGCAATACCATTTGACAGTGAGTTTACCCTGGGAGAGACCCATGATAGTGTCCTCTGCCATCCTGACCCGGTCCGATTCGTCAAAAATCAGTCCTAAGACTGTCGGGGTCGTTACGACAAACCACTCGTCCTCCAGTCACTCCAAATTCAGACTATGAGCATGGGTCGACCAATCAAAGAATGAGTCAGACAAATAGCTGGTTCAAACTCAGAACAAGCTCAAAAGGCTACTGACATGTAGCAACCACAGCAAGTTCTACCTTTATTTCTGCAAGCATGAGATTATATACACAGGATGACAGGGTGGAGTAAAGGGCTGATGGGGGCAGGGTAAACTGTGTATGCCTAGCATCTGGCCATCTCTGATTGGTTCACATTCCATAGGTCTTGTATCCAGGCAGACTGTGGTGACGTCATGTTCAGCTGATGTAACATTTCCTGGAACTGGAGATGCATTTCTCAGAAATAGGTGTTGGCCAATGCTGGCACCATCTTAGCTTAAGTTTCGTTTCTGATACAATACTCGACAAGGAAAACTTATTGTTTCAAAATAGTAGCAAAACACACATAAGCATATAAAAGTAGAAAAATATATTTTACCTTGACAATCCCCCTAAACACTAAGTTTTCCCTTAATATAGGTGGCCTTTGAGACTGTCCATGTGTGGGGAGAGGGGAGATGGATTTCTTCACCTAGTCATTTTAGAAGCTATCCCCTTATGGGATGCCCCCAAACAACTAGACCCTACTCTGACATACACATGGAGTTCTCCCATCTATCCCTAAACTAAATCTCTCATTTCCATCTGCATCTTGTCATAGGGGGTTTTGTCAGATTTGTCCAGTGGGGTATACTTTTCCATATCTTTTTGACTCGTATCATCACATAACAGGGATACAACCTCCTGATGAAGGAAAGTACCCGAGGGGGAGGTTGCGGTGGTTACAGCTTTCCTATACATAGGTATCACACAACATAAGATTATCAAACCCAGTATCAAAAGGCCTGCCACTACCAAACAGGCTTGTTGGAGAAATCCTTTGAGGCCTCCTAACCATCCTGAGAAGAAGGAGGTATCTACTCCTGCATTTTCCTTTACTTCCTGAGCCAGATTTTTAATCTTTGTAAGGGCCACTGTTGTGAATGGACTTGAAATGAGTTCTGAGCAGAGGCTCCCTCTGGTGGTTACAAGCGGTACTGGACTGTCCAGTGAAGATTGTGAGGATTGGGAATCAGGTGTTACTGACTGGTCTTATATAAGGGAGTCGCCTTCCCATCAGGGTTGCCGGTGATCAATTGTTCTGGTCTCAATCCTTGATTCCTGTTTCCTTTGTAGCCTGCTGTGTCGTGTCTGCATCTCCTGCTAACAGATAAGACATTTTCTTCTTTTTGTTTTTTGTGCTTGATTTTTGCATTTTGTCCTGCACTTCTGTGGGGGCCTTCAGGGTCCCCTCCGGGGGCTTTTGCCCTCTCAGTTTAGTTCAGCCACTGATGTTTGTACATTTGCTTTTTCCAGTTTTTTCAGTGGCTGCTGTTTTGATTTTGTTACACCAGAGAACTAATTTAGGTGGTAGAGGTCGTGTGATCTCAGGTGTTTTTGAAATTAGTAGAGTTGGTGCTTTTCAGGGTTTTTTGGGATTGCAGTAAGTGCCCTTCCTATCGTTTTCTATTTAGGTAGTTTGGGCCCCAACGTTTGCTCATACTATTTTCTGTCTGTGTCAGTATTTCTTCTTGTCTAACCACCATTACATGTTTGGGGGCTTTCTATGTTCTTTGGGGATCTGCTCCGGGGCAGATAGCTTTCCTCTTTCTATCTTTAGGTGTAGTTAGTTTCTCAGGCTGTGACGAGGCATCTAGGACCAACGTAGGAACGCTCCACGGCTGCCTCTAGTTGTGGTGGTTAGTCAGGGTACTGAAATCTCATAGATTCCAACTGCTCTGGTGTATTGCCTTTTTTACCTGCACTCCTCAGCTACCGAAACATAACAGTATCACCGGCCCAAAAAATTGAAAATTGTATGGTACTCACAGAAGGGAAAAATATTGTGAAAGAAAAAAGGTTGTCAGAGTTGATATTTTTCTGTTTGTTGCATTTTTTTTTTTTTCCCTCTGTATCTCTGGGTGCTGGGGAGGATTTTTTCTCTCAATGAAGTTTGCACAGTTGTCTGGCCGTGTGGATCAGCTTGCCACTGAGGTTCGGAGTATTGCTACCTATCTTGCTAGGTTGCCTGTTGTGGAACCTAGGATTCCCATGCCAGATTTGTTTTTGGGGGATCGAGCCAAGTTTCTGAATTTCAAAAATAATTGTAAATTGTTTTTTGCCTTAAAATCTAAGTCCTCAGGGAACGCAGCGCAGCAGGTTCAAATTGTCATCTCTCTCCTGCGCGGCGATCCTCAGGATTGGGCTTTTTCCCTGACACCTGGGGATCCTGTTTTGAGTGATGTTGATGCATTTTTTCAGGCCTTGGGGTTATTGTACGATGAGCCTAATGTCACTGATCAAGCTGAAAAAGCCTTGTTGGCATTAAATCAGGGGCTTGATGATGCTGAGTTATACTGTCAGAGATTCCGTAGGTGGGCAGTCCTGACCAAATGGAATGACGACGCTTTGGCAGCCCTTTTTCGGAAGGGTCTGTCAGATAATGTAAAGGATGTTATGGTGGGATTCCCTGTCCCCTCTGGTCTCAATGATTCTATGTCATTAGCGATTCAAATTGACAGACGTTTGCGTGAGCGGAGAAGTATGCGTGGAATAGAGTTGCCTTGTGAACCTGCTTCTGAATCCATGCAGTGTGATAGAGTGGTTTCTGGGACACAGCGTCATGAGTTTCGAAAGCGCAATGGGTTATGTTTCTACTGTGGTGATGCCTCTCATGCTATTTCAGTCTGCCCTAAGCGGGGAAGACGTTTTGCACGCTCAGTTGTCTTGGGTAGTGTTCAGACTAAGTTTTTATTAACTGTTACTCTGATATGCTCTCTGTCCTCATTTTCTGCTCAGGCTTTCGTTGATTCGGGAGCAGCTATTAACCTGATGGATTTTGATTTTGCTAAACGTTGTGGGTTTCCCTTGATACCCCTACAGAAGTCTATTCCCCTACTGGGATCGATTCTACCCTTTGGCTGAGAATAAACCCCAGTTCTCTACTCAGGTGATAATGAGGGTTGAACCTGATCATCAGGAGGGCTGCAAATTTTTGGTTCTGTATAATCTGCATGACATTATCGTGCTGGGTTTCCCTTGGTTACAGTCTCATAATCCTGTTTTGGATTGGAAATCTGTGTCTGTAACCAGTTGGGGCTGCCAATGTGTTAATACCAACACTCCTGTTTTTTCTGCCTCCCCCAGGCTCAGAATGTTCCTGACTTTTTGATTGATTTTTCTGATGTGTTTAGCGAAAGTAAATCTGCATCCTTGCCTCCCCATAGGAGCTATGACTGCGCTATTGAATTAGTGCCTGGTAGTAAATTCCCTAAAGGTCGCCTTTTTAACTTGTCTGTACCTGAACATGACGCTATGCGGTCTTATATCAAGGAGTCATTGGAGAAGGGTCATATCAGACCATCCTCTTCACCCTTAGGTGCCGGTTTTTTCTTTGTGGCCAAAAAGGATGGTTCATTAAGGCCGTGTATTGATTATCGTCTTTTGAACAATATTACTGTGAAATATCAATACCCGTTACCCTTGATTTCTGACCTGTTTTCCAGGGTGAAAAACGCTACTTGGTTTACCAAGTTTGACCTCAGGGGGGCATATAACCTTATTCGCATTAAGCACGGGGATGAATGGAAGACGGCATTTAATACCCCTGAAGGGCATTTTGAGTACCTTGTGATGCCCTTTGAGCTCACTAATGCTCCTTCTGTCTTCCAGTACTTCATGAATGACATTTTCAGGGATTTTGTGCATAAATTTCTGATTGTTTTATTTGGATGATATCTTGATTTTTTCCAATGACTGGGACTCTCATGTGAAACATGTTCGAACTGTATTCCAGATTTTGAGAGAGAATGCTCTGTATGTGAAGGGATCAAAGTGTCCTTTTTGGCGTACAGAGGATCTCATTTTTGGGATTCATTTTGTCCCCATCTGTTATTGAAATGGACCCGGTCAAGGTTCAGGCCATCTGTGATTGGGTCCAACCTACTTCATTAAAGGCTCTTCAAAGATTTTTGGGTTTTGCCAATTTTTATCGTAAATTTATTGGTAATTTCTCGGTTATTGTTAAACCATTAACTGATTTGACCAAAAAGGGTTCTGATGTGGTGAATTGGCCTCCTGAGGCAGTCTCTGCATTTCAGGAACTTAAGCAGAGATTCACTTCTGCTCCTGTTGTACGGCAGCCTGATGTTTCTCTGCCATTTCAGGTGGAGGTTGAAGCCTCTGAAATTGGGGCAGGTGCCGTTTTGTCCCAAAGAGATCCAGAGACCTCTAAAAGTAACCCTTGTGCCTTTTTCTCTCGAAAATTTTCTCCTACTGAACGTAATTATGACGTGGGTAATCGGGAGTTATTGGCCATGAAGTGGGCTTTTGAAGAGTGGAGACATTGGCTGGAGGGAGCCAAACATCAGGTGGTGGTCCTTACGGACCATAAGAATCTGGTTTTTTCTGGAATCTGCCAAGCGACTTAATCCTAGACAGGCCAGGTGGGCCTTGTTTTTCACACGTTTTAATTTTGTGGTTTCCTTTCTTCCTGGCACTAAGAATGTTAAGGCGGATGCCTCTCGAGGAGTTTCCTTGCGGACTCTCCTGAGTTATCTGATCCTTCTGTTATTTTGAAAGAAGGTGTAGTTCTTTCCACCATCTCGCCCAATTTGAGACTGGCTCTGGAGGGGTGTCAGGAGGATAGGCCCGAGCGCTGCCCTGTTGGGAAATTGTTTGTCCCGGACCAGTGGAAAAAGAGTGTGATGTCTGAGATTCATTGTTCCGCGTTGGCCGGTCATCCCGGAATTTTTGGTACCAGAGACTTGGTTAGTCGGTCCTTTTGGTGGCCTACCTTGTCTCGTGATGTCAGGGAATTTGTGCAGTCCTGCGGGACTTGCTCTCGCTCCAAGCCTTGCTCTCGCTCTAGTGGTTTGTTGATGCCATTGCCTGTGCCCAAGAGACCATGGACCCATATCTCTATGGATTTCATTTCCGACCTCCCTGTTTCTCAGAGAATGACCATCATCTGGGTGATTTGTGATAGGTTTTCCAAGATGATACATCTTGTGCCATTACCTAAGTTGCCTTCCTCCTCTGAATTGGTGCCTTTGTTCCTTCAGCACGTGGTTCGTTTACACGGCATTCCTGAGAACATTGTGTCTGACAGAGGAGTCCAGTTTGTGTCCAGATTTTGGAGGACCTTTTGTTCTAAACTTGGTGTTCAATTGTCTTTCTCCTCGGCGTTTCATCCTCAGACCAATGGTCAAACTGAGAGAACAAACCAGACATTGGAGACTTATCTAAGATGCTTTGTGTCTGCTGATCAGGATGACTGGGTCTCTTTTTTGCCTTTGGCTGAGTTTGCTCTTAATAATAGGGCTAGCTCTGCCACTTTGATGTCTCCATTTTTCTGTAACTCTGGGTTTCACCCTCGATTTTCTTCGGGACAGACGGAGGCTTCTGTCTGTCCAGGTGTTGACTCTGTTGTTGAGCGTATGCAACAGATTTGGGACCAGGTAGTGGAGAGGTTGTCCCTCTCTCAGGAGAGGGCCCAGCGGTTTGCTAACCGGCATAGGACTGATGGTCCTCGGTTTAAAGTGGGGGACTTGGTCTGGTTGTCCTCAAAAAATATTCCTATGAGAGTGGCATCTCCTAAATTTAAGCCTAGGTTCATTGGACCTTATAAGATCATGGAGATTCTTAATCCTGTTTCTTTTCGTTTGCTTCTTCCAGGGACATTTAAGATCCATAACGTGTTCCACAAGTCCTTGTTGAAGAGGTTTGTTGAGCCAGTGGTTCCTACTGCTTTGCCTCCTGACCCTGTTCTGGTTGAGGGCAATATGGAGTTTGTGGTTGAGAAAATATTGAATTCTCGTTTTTCTAGACGGAAACTCCAGTATTTGGTTAAGTGGAGAGGTTGTGGTCAGGAAGACAATTCTTGGGTGTTTGCTTCGGACATCCATGCTAGGAGACTCATCCGTGCGTATCATAGAACTCATCCTGACCGACCTGGTTGCTCAAGTGAGGGATCGGTGACCCCTCCTCAAGGGGGGGTACTGTTGTGAATGGACTTGAAATGAGTTCTGAGCAGAGGCTCCCTTGGTGGTTACATGTTGTGAATGGGTTTGGGATGAGTTCTGAGCAGAGGCTCCCTCTGGTGGTTACAAGCGGTACTAGTGAAGATTGTGAGGACTGGGAATCAGGTGTTACTGACTGGTCTTATATAAGGGAGTCATTTTCCCATCAGGGTTGCCGGTGATCAATTGTTCTGGTCTGAATCCTTCATTCCAGTTTCCCTTGTAGCCTGCTGTGTCGTGTCTGCATCTCCTGCTACCAGATAAGAAATTTTCTTCTTTTGTGTTGTTGCTATATTTTTGCATTTTGTCCTGCACTTCTTTGGGGGCCTTCTGGGTCCCTCCGGGGGCTGCTGCCTTCTCAGTTTAGTTCAGCCACTGAGTTTTGTTCTTTTGCTTTTTCCAGTTTTTTCAGTGGCTGCTGTTTTGATTTTTGTTACACCAGAGAGCTAATTTAGGTGGTAGAGGTCGTGTGATCTCAGGTGATTTTGAAATTAGTAGAGTTGGTGTTTTTCAGGGTTTTCTGGGATTGCAGTAAGTACCCTTCCTGTCCTTTTCTATTTAGATAGTTTGGGCCCCAGCGTTTGCTCATTCTATTTTCTTTCTGTGTCAGTATTTCCTCTTGTCTAACCGCCATTACATGTTTGGGGGCTTTCTATTATCTTTGGGGTTCTGCTCCGGGGCAGATAGCTTTCCTATTTCTATCTTTAGGTGTAGTTAGTTTCTCAGGCTGTGACGAGGCGTCTAGGACCAACGTAGGAACGCTCCACGGCTGCCTCTAGTTGTGGTGGTTAGTCAGGGTACTGCAATCCCATAGATTCCAACTGCTCTGGTGTATTGCCTTTTTTACCTGCACTCCTCAGCTACCGAAACATAACAGTATCACCGGCCAAAAAATTGAAAATTGTATGGTACTCACAGAAGGAAAAAAATATTGTGATAGAAAAAAGGTTGTCAGAGTTGTCAGAGATATTTTTCTGTTTGTTGCATTTTTTTTTTTTTTTTTTTTCCCTCTGTATCTCTGGGTGCTGGGGAGGATCTTTTCTCCCAATGGAGTTTGCACAGTTGTCTGGCCGTGTGGATCAGCTTGCCACTGAGGTTCGGAGTATTGCTGCATATCTTGCTGGGTTGCCTGTTGTGGAACCTAGGATCCCCATGCCAGATTTGTTTTTAGGGGATCGAGCTAAGTTTCAGAATTTCAAAAATAATTGTAAATTGTTTTTTGCCTTAAAATCTAAGTCCTCAGGAAACGCAGCGCAGCAGGTTCAAATTATCATCTCTCTCCTGCGCGGCGATCCTCAGGATTGGGCTTTTTCCCTGATACCTGGGGATCCTGTTTTGAGTGATGTTGATGCGTTTTTTCAGGCTTTGGGGTTATTGTACGATGAGCCTAATGTCACTGATCAAGCTGAAAAAGCCTTGTTGGCATTAAATCAGGGGCTTGATGACGCTGAGTTATACTGTCAGAGATTCCGTAGGTGGGCAGTCCTGACCAAATGGAATGACGACGCTTTGGCGGCCCTTTTCCGGAAGGGTCTGTCGGATAATGTAAAGGATGTTATGGTGGGATTCCCTGTCCCCTCTGGTCTCAATGATTCTATGTCATTAGCGATTCAAATTGACAGACGTTTGCGTGAGCGGAGAAGTATGCGTGGAGTGGTGTTGCCTTGTGAGCCAGCTTCTGAGCCCATGCAGTGTGATGGAGTGGTGTCTGGGGCACAGCGTCATGAGTTTCGAAAGCGCAATAGGTTATGTTTCTACTGTGGTGATGCCTCTCATGCTATTTCAGTCTGCCCTAAGCGGGGAAGACTTTTTGCACGCTCAGTTGTCTTGGGTAGTGTTCAGACTAAGTTTTTATTAACTGTCACTCTGATATGCTCTCTGTCCTCATTTTCTGCTCAGGCTTTCGTTAATTCTGGAGCAGCTATTAACCTGATGGATTATGATTTTGCTAAGCGTTGTGGGTTTCCCTTGATACCCCTGCAGAAGTCTATTCCCCTACTGGGGATCGATTCTACCCTTTGGCTGAGAATAAACCCCAGTTTTCTACTCAGGTGATAATGAGGGTTGAACCTGATCACCAGGAGTGCTGCAAATTTTTGGTTCTATATAATCTGCATGACATTATCGTGCTGGGTTTCCCTTGGTTACAGTCTCATAATCCTGTTTTGGATTGGAAATCTGTGTCTGTAACCAGTTGGGGCTGCCAATGTGTTAATACCAACACTCCTGTTTTTTCTGCCTCCCCCAAGCTCAGGATGTTCCTGACTTTTTGTTTGATTTTTCTGATGTGTTTAGCGAAAGTAAATCTGCATCCTTACCTCCCCATAGGAGCTATGACTGCGCTATTGAATTAGTGCCGGGTAGTAAATTCCCTAAAGGTCGTCTTTTTAACTTGTCTGTACCTGAACATGACGCTATGCGGTCTTATATCAAGGAATCATTGGAGAAGGGTCATATCAGACCATCCTCTTCACCCTTAGGTGCCTGTTTTTTCTTTGTGGCCAAAAAAGATGGTTCATTAAGGCCGTGTATTGATTATCGTCTCTTGAACAATATTACTGTGAAATATCAATACCCGTTACCCTTGATTTCTGACCTGTTTTCCAGGGTGAAAAACGCTACTTGGTTTACCAAGCTTGACCTCAGGGGGGCGTATAACCTTATTCGCATTAAGCACGGGGATGAATGGAAGACGGCATTCAATACCCCTGAAGGGCATTTTGAGTACCTAGTGATGCCCTTTGGGCTCACTAATGCCCTTCCGTCTTCCAGTCCTTCATGAATGACATTTTCAGGGATTTTGTGGACAAATTTCTGATTGTTTATTTGGATGATATCTTGATTTTTTCTAATGACTGGGACTCTCATGTGAAACATGTTCGACTGTGTTCCAGATTTTGAGGGATAATGCTCTGTATGTGAAGGGATCAAAGTGTCTTTTTGGCGTACAGAAGATCTCATTTCTGGGATTCATTTTGTCCCCATCTGTTATTGAAATGGACCCGGTCAAGGTTCAGGCCATCTGTGATTGGGTCCAACCTACTTCATTAAAGGCTCTTCAGAGATTTTTGGGTTTTGCCAATTTTTATCGTAAATTTATTGGTAATTTCTCGGTTATTGTTAAACCATTAACTGATTTGACCAGAAAGGGTTCTGATGTGGTGAATTGGCCTCCTGAGGCAGTCTCTGCATTTCAGGAACTTAAGCAGAGATTCACTTCTGCTCCTGTTCTACGGCAGCCTGATGTTTCTCTGCCATTTCAGGTGGAGGTTGATGCCTCTGAAATTGGGGCAGGTGCCGTTTTGTCCCAAAAAGATCCAGAGACCTCTAAAAGTAACCCTTGTGCCTTTCTCTCTCGAAAATTTTCTCCTACTGAACGTAATTATGACGTGGGTAATCGGGAGTTATTGGCCATGAAGTGGGCTTTTGAAGAGTGGAGACATTGGCTGGAGGGAGCCAAACATCAGGTGGTGGTCCTTACGGACCATAAGAATCTGGTCTATCTGGAATCTGCCAAGCGACTCAATCCTAGACAGGCCAGGTGGGCCTTGTTTTTCACACGTTTTAATTTTGTGGTTTCCTTTCTTCCTGGCACTAAGAATGTTAAGGCGGATGCCCTCTCGAGGAGTTTCCTTGCGGACTCTCCTGAGTTATCTGATCCTTCTGTTATTTTGAAAGAGGGTGTAGTTCTTTCCGCCATCTCGCCCAATTTGAGACTTGCTCTGGAGGGGTGTCAGGAGGATAGGCCCGAGCGCTGCCCTGTTGGAAAATTGTTTGTCCCGGACCAATGGAAAAAGAGTGTGATGTCTGAGATTCATTGTTCCGCTTTGGCTGGGCATCCCGGAATTTTTGGTACCAGAGACTTGGTTAGTCGGTCCTTTTGGTGGCCTACCTTGTCTCGCGATGTCAGGGAATTTGTGCAGTCCTGCGGGACTTGCTCTCGCTCCAAGCCTTGCTCTCGCTCTAGTGGTTTGTTGATGCCATTGCCTGTGCCCAAGAGACCATGGACCCATATCTCTATGGATTTCATTTCCGATCTTCCTGTTTCTCAGAGAATGACCACCATCTGGGTAATTTGTGATAGGTTTTCCAAAATGATACATCTTGTGCCATTACCTAAGTTGCCTTCCTCCTCTGAATTGGTGCCGTTGTTCTTCAGCACGTGGTTCGTTTACACGGCATTCCTGAGAACATTGTGTCTGACAGAGGAGTCCAGTTTGTTTCCAGATTTTGGAGGACTTTTTGTTCTAAACTGGGTGTTCAATTGTCTTTCTCCTCGGCATTTCATACTCAGACCAATGGTCAAACTGAGAGAACAAACCAGACATTGAGACTTATCTAAGATGCTTTGTGTCTGCTGATCAGGATGACTGGGTCTCTTTTTTGCCTTTGGCTGAGTTTGCTCTTAATAATAGGGCTAGCTCTGCCACTTTGATGTCTCCGTTTTTCTGTAATTCTGGTTTTCACCCTCGATTTTCTTCAGGACAGACGGAGGCTTCTGTCTGTCCAGGTGTTGACTCTGTTGTGAGCGTATGCAACAGATTTGGGACCAGGTAGTGGAGAGGTTGTCCCTCTCTCAGGAGAAGGCCCAGCGGTTTGCTAACCGGCATAGGACTGATGGTCCTCGGTTTAAAGTGGGGGACTTGGTCTGGTTGTCCTCAAAGAATATTCCTATGAGAGTAGCATCTCCTAAATTTAAGCCTAGGTTCATTGGACCTTATAAGATCATGGAGATTATTAATCCTGTTTCTTTTCGTTTGCTTCTTCCGGGACATTTAAGATCCATAACGTGTTCCACAAGTCCTTGTTGAAGAGGTTTGTTGAGCCAGTGGTTCCTGCTACTGTGCCTCCTGACCCTGTTTTGGTTGAGGGCAATCTGGAGTATGTGGTTGAGAAAATATTGGATTCTCGTTTTTCTAGACGAAGACTCCAGTATTTGGTTAAATGGAGAGGTTATGGTCAGGAAGACAATTCTTGGGTGTTTGCTTCGGACATCCATGCTGGAGACTTATCCGTGCGTATCATAGAACTCATCCTGACCGACCTGGTTGCTCAAATGAGGGTTCGGTGACCCTCCTCAAGGGGGGGTACTGTTGTGAATGGGTTTGAGATGAGTTCTGAGCAGAGGCTCCCTCTGGTGGTTACAAGCGGTACTAGTGAAGATTGTGAGGATGGGAATCAGGTGTTACTGACTGGTCTTATATAAGGGAGTCATTTTCCCATCAGGGTTGCCGGTGATCAATTGTTCTGGTCTGAATCCTTCATTCCAGTTTCCCTTGTAGCCTGCTGTGTCGTGTCTGCATCTCCTGCTACCAGATAAGAATTTTTCTTCTTTTGTGTTGTGCTATATTTTTGCATTTTGTCCTGCACTTCTTTGGGGGCCTTCTGGGTCCCCTCCGGGGGCTTGTGCCCTCTCAGTTTAGTTCAGCCACTGAGTTTTGTTCTTTTGCTTTTTCCAGTTTTTTCAGTGGCTGCTGTTTTGATTTTTGTTACACCAGAGAGCTAATTTAGGTGGTAGAGGTCGTGTGATCTCAGGTGATTTTGAAATTAGTAGAGTTGGTGTTTTTCAGGGTTTTCTGGGATTGCAGTAAGTACCCTTCCTGTCCTTTTCTATTTAGATAGTTTGGGCCCCAGCGTTTGCTCATTCTATTTTCTTTCTGTGTCAGTATTTCCTCTTGTCTAACCGCCATTACATGTTTGGGGCTTTCTATTATCTTTGGGGTTCTGCTCGGGGCAGATAGCTTTCCTATTTCTATCTTTAGGTGTAGTTAGTTTCTCAGGCTGTGACGAGGCGTCTAGGACCAACGTAGGAACGCTCCACGGCTGCCTCTAGTTGTGGTGGTTAGTCAGGGTACTGCAATCCCATAGATTCCAACTGCTCTGGTGTATTGCCTTTTTTACCTGCACTCCTCAGCTACGAAACAAACGTTACAGCGGTACTGGACAGTCAGTGAAGATGTGAGGATTGGGAATCAGGTGTTACTGACTGGTCTTATATAAGGGAGTCGCCTTCCCATCAGGGTTGCCGGTGATCAATTGTTCTGGTCTCAATCCTTGATTCCTGTTTCCTTTGTAGCCTGCTGTGTCGTGTCTGCATCTCCTGCTAACAGATAAGACATTTTCTTCTTTTTGTTTTTGTGCTTGATTTTTGCATTTTGTCCTGCACTTCTGTGGGGGCCTTCAGGGTCCCCTCCGGGGGCTTTTGCCCTCTCAGTTTAGTTCAGCCACTGATGTTTGTACATTTGCTTTTTCCAGTTTTTTCAGTGGCTGCTGTTTTGATTTTGTTACACCAGAGAACTAATTTAGGTGGTAGAGGTCGTGTGATCTCAGGTGTTTTTGAAATTAGTAGAGTTGGTGCTTTTCAGGGTTTTTTGGGATTGCAGTAAGTGCCCTTCCTATCCTTTTCTATTTAGGTAGTTTGGGCCCCAACGTTTGCTCATACTATTTTCTGTCTGTGTCAGTATTTCTTCTTGTCTAACCGCCATTACATGTTTGGGGCTTTCTATGTTCTTTGGGGATCTGCTCCGGGGCAGATAGCTTTCCTCTTTCTATCTTTAGGTGTAGTTAGTTTCTCAGACTGTGACGAGGCGTCTAGGACCAACGTAGGAACGCTCCACGGCTGCCTCTAGTTGTGGTGGTTAGTCAGGGTACTGCAATCTCTAGTTCCAACTGCTCTGGTGTATTGCCTTTTTTACCTGCACTCCTCAGCTACCGAAACATAACAGGCCACTATAGTTTTACCGTTGACTCCAGAATTCTGAGGGATGTAAGTACAACATTCTTCCCCTATCATCCCACAGACTCCACCTTTTTCAGCAAGAATCATATCTATAGCTAATCTGTTCTGGAGAGTCATCCTTGTGTTGGGCCCCAATTCCTCAACTATGCCCTGAAAGGCATCTCTACTATAATTTACAAATCTCTGTTCCGTTATAGTATATATAATTTATCCAATCCACATTTCTATTGATCTGTATCGTTGGGATGAGGGAGAGAAAGCCTGCTGTGATTTGATTCTGGGCCTTGTATTTGTCAGGGACTCCCCTAGGAACACCTATGGAATCTATATACATTTTGGGATCCTCAGCATAACCGGTGTGCAGCTGACCCAGACTCCTTCTCTTCCTTGATATCAGTGGAGCTATATTCTCGGGGCTATGGTTGTCAGGGTTTTCCCAGGGCATAATCCTGAATTGCATTGCCAATTTCACCAGGGTACACTGACCAGTCCAAGTAGCCGGAAGTCTGGACCTAAGTCGCCCATCCCCACATACCCAATACATTGATAGTGGAAGGTTCTATATAGCTGAATGCTGTAATATAATCGGTGTGCCAAATCTATAAACTTTGAAATATTACTCATCATGCACCAGCCGGGCTTTTGTCCTAGTGGGGAATAGTTACCCAAGAGTTAATCTCTTCCCACGAGACTGGGACTGCAAGAAATGGTAAACTGGTGGATGTCACCGGCGCATGTGTACAAATCCAACAGTTTACAACAGTTTGGTTTTGTTCTTTCAGTCCATCCACTAAAGCTAAGTGGTGTCTAATGAACCTGTTATCATCACCATCTACACGGCTAAGTCTGTTCCAAGCATCCATTACTGCAAGGATGCAAGCAAATGTCATTAGTAGCATCATTCCTCTTCTGGAGGCTCTCCAAGGATCTTCTTACAATGCGATGCGTGGATCCAAGTTTCCTTGCCTTGTAGCTTGACTGCGGTACTTGTCGTCAGTAGAACTTGAAGAGGTCCATCAAATCTCGGATCCAGACTCTTTCTCACGTGTCTTTTAATGGACTACCCAGTCTCCGGGCTGCAGGCTGTAACTCCCAGGATCCTGGTTCGGATCTGTGAAATGTGTACCTCTGTCACTTTCGATCACCTCTGGTACTCCATACCTGCACACCACCTCCACAAGCAGCTTCTTTGCGGTTGCCGCAGCCGTAGCCTTGGCAATCGGGAAAGCCTCCGGCCAACCTGAGAATAAATCAAAACACACCAACACGTACTCCCATGACCCTGATTTTGGCAGCTGAATATAATCAATCTGCAGTCTCTGGAAAGGATAGAGGGGCCAAGGGGCATGTTTGGGTGGTGTCTTGACTACCCTTCCCTGATTATGTGTAGCACATACCATGCATCCCTGGATCAAACTTCTATACAGGTGGAAAAGCCTGGTGCCACCCAATGCTTCTGCATCACGCTCATTACAGCAGTTTTGGACTGGTGGGTTGGCCCATGTAACATCTGGGCAACCGCAGGGTACAACGCCCTTGGAAGGCATCGACGCATCCCTCTTCCCCATACCCCATTTGCTTCATTCAGACATGCACCTTCTTTTTCCCACTTTTCTACTTCCTCCTGGTGCACCTGAGCCTGCATCTGAGATAAGGCATCCTCCGACGCAAAGGGATTTTTGGGAGCGCTTACCTGGTGCATCGTTACCCCTTGGAGTGGTCTACTGGCTGCTGTTTTGCTGCTGCATCGGCCATTGCGTTTCTTTACTCACCTGATCAGTGCATCTGGTATGTGCTTTAACTTTTATGACAGCTACTTCTTTTGGTAATTGTAATGCATCAATTAACTGCTGGACTGCGTCAGCATTTTTAATGGGATTTCCTGCTGCCGTCAGGAATCCTCTAGATTTCCAAATTGGACCAAAATCATGAGCTATACCGAATGCGTATCTAGAATCTGTGTAGATGTTAACAATTCTACCTTCAGCTATCTTACAGGCCTCGGTCAGAGCCTTAAGTTCAGCCTCCTGGGCTGACTGATGTGGGAGCATTGGTTCTGCTTTGATTACTGCATTCAGGGAGACGATGGCATACCTGGTGTGGAAGGTACCTGAGTCATCTTGGTGGCAAGATCCATCTACAAAAAATTCAAAATCAGCATTAAGTCTTTCAGTTTCAAAACACTGTGTGTAGGCCTGCTGTTTCCCGTGCCATAAGCTGAACACAATCATGAGGAATCTCTCTCTTGGATCTTCTTTGTACAATACCGTACCTGACCCCTCCTTTAGATCCGAGAGAGGTAACAATGTGGCAGGATTAAGTGTGGTACATCTCTGCAAAGAAACATTTGGAGGCATTAAAAGTGACATTGCAATCGAAGGTGACGTGCAGCTGAAAGGTTTGTGCCGGTTGCACCTGGTTCAGTTGGTGTATACATCATGGGTGTAAGTACTGTCAGTGGATGATCAAGCACGATGTCTGACGATTTGTGGAGCAATAGTCCTACAGCATGTACTGCCCGTACACAGGACGGGGCACCCTAGCCACTGCATCTAGTCTTCCACTGAAATAGGCTACTGGCCTTTGATTGTCACCATTTAACTGAGTCAATACTCCTGCCGCGTGTCCCTGCTGTTCATGGAGATACAGGGTGAATGGTAGTTCATAGTTGGGGGTTCCTAGCGCTGGAGCTGCCACAATCCTGTTTTTGAGGGAATAAAAACAGTCTATACCTTCAGGAGTTAGTTTAAAAGGCACAATGGTGATACAGTCACAGAGAGGCTGCATGAGGATTGACACAGCATGTATCCACTGTCTGCAGTAGGAAACCAGTCCAAGAAATGTCTAAGAGTGGCAACATTAACAGGAATAGGAAAATTCTGTACAGCTTCTTTGCGAGCGCTGGTCAGATGTCGAGCCCCCGGTGTAATGCAATGTCCCAAAAAGATAACTGAAGATTTACAAAATTGCAGTTTATCCTTTAACGCTTTACAACCAGCTTGGTACAGAAACAACATGAGTAATATTGTTGCAATGCGACACTGTTTCCTGGAGGGGGCACAAATCAGTAAGTCATCAACATATTATAAAAATAACATTGGCAAAATCAATAACTGTGAACCAAGCAGCATCCTGAGATATCTGGAACAAAAGTGTATATATATATTGTACCAGCCAATACATAGAGAGTTAAATCTGGTAGTTGAAGGGGGAAGCTGAAGTTGGAGTTTTTACTGTCAAGGCCACTGATAAGAAACCTAGCTGCAGAGATGCCGAAGGTGGGGGCTAGGTTTTAACTAAAACACCACTTGCTACCAGTTTCTGCAATCTCTCCTGAAATGTCCTGGTTTCCTGCACTCGTGGCACAACTTCTGTCCACCTCCTGGCACACGTCTCCCCTCCCTGTTGTTTGCAGGACGAGTACCTACAGCATGTATCCTTGCTCCTCTCTTTGCCTGCACTAAATCATGTTGTGCCCCTTGTGCTATTCTGGCTAGATCCTCTGCTTCTGCGTCATTGACTTCTGCATTATCAGGTCCGGTCCTACCAACATAACACTTGTATGTCTCATCTATCAGTCTATCGTATCTAGCTTCATCTGCCAATTTTCCTTCTTCTGTGTTACATATTCCTTCCACACTGAAGGCTGGAGTCTGTCTGTACTGGGCAGACCCATAATTTTATATAACTTTCTCACATCTTTGACAGCCTTCTTGCCTTCCCGTGACTCGACTATCTCACCTACTCCCACAGCTCCACCCTCTAACTTATGAGGTTTTTCGGATTTAAACATGCGCATCATGATTTAACAGAGTGCAATGGTCTGTCGCGACTCAGACCACCGATGCTGCCGGCAGGTCACCACCCGTCAGCGTAGAGCCCTCCTCAACACGCTGATAAAACAGAGAGAACCTCCTCTATCTATCTCTTCCCTAACCGTGGATGGTGACTTTACAGCCCAGCTCACCGTAACACTCGAATATTCACAGCGGGATGTCTCCTAGTGAGATTCCCTGTTTTTTAGACAAAGAGCCCTCCTCAATTTGTCACTAACTAGACCATCATGTGCGTCTTTTACCCCACTCGACACTTCAAAAATCTAAAATTTATCCCAACTATATTCTAACAGTCATGGGAGACAGCTATCTACATGAGGGTACAGTGACCAGAGGAGGAGGAAGTGGTATTCACACGAGCACACGCAGACATGCGACGTCACTCGGTCTCACTTGCTGGTTCGGGACGTGGCACGGGGTCGCCCCCAGTCTCACCACTCGACCGGTCACTCACCCAGACCAGACAGAAAACACGACAGGACCTACAGTGACTGACACACAGGCAAGTGGGACATATAAATATATGCTCCCAACTTACCGTGCTCGACGGAGGGTGATCAGTCCTCGAATTCAGTCACCGCAGGTACCACCAGGAAATCTATGAGACGGATCTGGCAAGTAGCGAGCCGCTGGCCACGCCCCACGTTCGGGATGCCAATTGTCGGGGTCGTTACGACAAACCACTCGTCCTCCAGTCACTCCAAATTCAGACTATGAGCATGGGTCGACCAATCAAAGAATGAGTCAGACAAATAGCTGGTTCAAACTCAGAACAAGCTCAAAAGGCTACTGACATGTAGCAACCACAGCAAGTTCTACCTTTATTTCTGCAAGCATGAGATTATATACACAGGATGACAGGGTGGAGTAAAGGGCTGATGGGGGCAGGGTAAACTGTGTATGCCTAGCATCTGGCCATCTCTGATTGGTTCACATTCCATAGGTCTTGTATCCAGGCAGACTGTGGTGACGTCATGTTCAGCTGATGTAACATTTCCTGGAACTGGAGATGCATTTCTCAGAAATAGGTGTTGGCCAATGCTGGCACCATCTTAGCTTAAGTTTCGTTTCTGATACAATACTCGACAAGGAAAACTTATTGTTTCAAAATAGTAGCAAAACACATATAAGCATATAAAAGTAGAAAAATATATTTTACCTTAACAAGACCTCAAAGAACCTATCCACAGACACACGTTCAGGGGCAGAAGTAGGTTAAAGAGAAACCTCACGATTGGGGACCCTCCTGCAGTAATCAAATAATTATCCCCACCTGTTGACTCTCATCTCCAGAGGATCGGGGTCTAAGACAGAACAGCAGCTTACAACTCTCCTAAACGTACAGAATTTCTCCTTTTCACCAGAGAAGGTATCTGGGAGCCTGACCATCAGTTCAGGAGAGTGTAACAAGACATCTACAGGGTCAGAGTGCTTACAAGTAGCTTGGGAAATAGAACCCTGAAGGGTGTTAACCGTCACAGAAAGCTCCCTCTGTATTTTAGTTATGGGACGTGACCAGGGCCCTATGTTCCACAGACAAATCCTGCATCATTAGCGTCAGACTAGACATCCGATCCGCCAAGGTACAGAGTGAATCCTTAAACAGAGAAGCAAGGAGAGAAAAATAAACTGTCTGTGGTCAGTTATAATGTACGCTGCTGCAATTACATATATACATCTGTGTTTTGTGATTTGTACGGTGTTTGTTTACAGTGGGTTTTTTTGTATTTATGTAGCATATCTCCTATGCAAGTATACTGTGGCTGCATTCGATTGTTTTCATGCTATATGTTTGCTTCCATATAATGCTGTCGTTTCAGCTATTTTTCATTATTTAGGGCACATAGTATCTATTTATATTTGTGCTTTTTTGCATAAACACCTACGGCCAACTAGCCCTGTGTCCTGCGCATGGTTGTTCGTGTGGGGCCCCACATAGAATTACTTTCAGCGTATGGACATGTGGACATGTGGTCCGTTTCGGTGTTGCTATTGTTTTTATTTTTATTTTTTTCATTCATCCCCCCGTTGCCTTGGTCAAAATGACGGCGTTACCCTATTCATCGTGTGCGCATGCGCGCATCTCTGGCTGACGCCTCTCCCTCCGCTTCGTCATTATCCAGCTGGATGTGTAGCGCTGCGGTGGGAGGTGCCTGGTTCGGATGCATGCATTTGCAGCGTCACCGCCTCACTTCCGGCGGTATCAGTACAAATGGAGGCGCCCTTTAGATCACCTTAAGCCCCTGAGGAAGGAGCATCCCAGGCTCCGAAACGCGCGTTGGGGTGGGTTCAGGACGCTACTCTGCTCTCCCGAGGTAACACTCTGCAATTTTTCATTTATCTCCTGTGGCACTTTCATTAGATATGCATCGATGTTTATTCTACATGGCCATGTGTGCCAAGGATACAGGGATTGCCTGAGAGGGACGGACAGTTTTGGGTATAGAGGCTATTTACTCTGCTGGTAGCCTTCATATTATCTCTATTTACTGGTTTGCTCTTTACAATGATTTAAGCTATTTAGGTATATTACATGTGGCTATAAAGCCATAACACTATTATTGCTCCCAGTTATATATAGGTACCAGCAGGTCATTATTATTATTATACCTTTTTGACTAGTATATTTTATTATCATGCCGTGTATCCTCTGACCTTTGGTCCCATATTTACCTCGTATCTTCTTCATCATGTATTATGTCCTTTTTTATAGATTACATATTTAGAGAGCATTGTTTGTTTTCTCAACCGTGCTATTTTTCACTGTTATGATGTTTGCCGTCGCAATTGCGCACTTCTCCCTTGTTCCAATTTGTCCTGTTCCAGTTTTATTCTGTTATGTCTTTTTGTATTAATAAAGATGTTGTTTTGAGACCACATGGCTGTGTTTCGTGTGGCATTTCTGTATTTAGTACAGTTGGTCTCTCTATCTAGTCCAGTATTCACATGCCTATACTAATTGGTCTAATATAAGTATAAATAAGATACAAGCCATTGGTATGTGATATGTCGGCCACATATATCTTTCATGCAATGCAGGTAGAAGCAAGCTCCACTAGATGGCAATAGAGTGGAGGGAGGACTGCACATAGCAAGAGCAGACCCAGCGCAGCAGTGAGGCCACCACCATGTGGCAGAATAGACAAACAAGCTGGGTCAATATTAGTCTGTAGTGCAGTACAAAAGGAATAAGCAAACACAGAGTCATAAACAAGCCAAAAGGGTCAGTAACCGGACAGGAGCAGATATGCCAAAGACAAGAGACAAAACAGCAGGTCAGAGTCCAAGCCAAGTCAAGTACCAGGGAGTCCAAACACGAAAGGGGAACACAGAGTCGGGACAGGAAGAGGGGAATAAACAGACACGGCTATAGTCAGCAAAGCAGAAGAATGAATCAGGGTACGCAGAGTCAGCAACACATGCCGTAGGCAGAAACTATAACTGACACTGCCTGCAGGCTGCAATGGAGAGAAATAGCCGACCTGACGTCAGAACGAGGCAAAAAAGTTAACCCTTGACATGATCAGACCGGGAAAGAGAGACAGGATACAAAACGTAGCCTGGATCATGACAGGATCCCTGTTAAAATCTATAAAACCATCCCTTAAGAATGGATATGTCACCCTTAGGCCTCTTTCACACGTCAGTGGCTCGGGTACGTGTGGTGACAGTTTTTACACATACCGGAGACACTGACACACGTAGACCCAGTCAAATGAATGGGTCTGTGTACATGTCAGTGTGTTTCCACGTACCGTGTGTCCGTGGGCAAAACACGCTGACATGTCTGTATTTTACCGACAGCACGATCCGCAAACCGTCCTGCACACGGAGAACACACATTGATGTCATCCGTGTGACACGCATCGGCGCAGGGGAAGAAGCGCTGCAGTAAGCACTATTCCCCGGCGGGCAGGTGCTGAAGATGCTCTCCTCATTCTCCCCTACTCTGCTGGCGATCAGGGGAGAAAGATGAGAGTTATATTAAAGTCAGAAAGATGACAGCAGGTGACGGCTTTTGGGACTATTACTCCCATCATCCGACACCTGCTACTATCTTTCTGATTTTAATATAATTCTCATCATTCTCCTCTGCTTGCGCTGATCGCTGGCAGAGCAGGGGAGAATGAGAGACGTCCTCAGCACCTGCAGCCAGGGAACAGCGCTTACTGTTGTGAACTTGTTGGAGACGACTTCGGAGCTGAAGCTCCCTCTGGTAGTTGCTGAGGGTATTGAACCTATGTTGAACAGCAAAAATCCACCACCTGTAACTGATGATTGGTAATCAGGTGGTACGGACTGGCCTGATATACAGTCATGGCCAAAAGTTTTGAGAATGACACAAATATTATATTTTCACATGATCTGCTGCCCTCTGGTTTTTATGTGTGTTTGACAGATGTTTTTATCACAGACAGAAATATAATTGCAAACATATGAGTAACAAAAGCTTATATTGACAGTTAGAATGAGTTAATGCAGCAAGTCAATATTTGCAGTGTTGACCCTTCTTCTTCAGGACCTCTGCAATTCTCCTGGCATGCTCTCAATCAACTTCTGGACCAAATCCTGACTGATAGCAGTCCATTCTTGCACAATCAATGCTTTCATTTTGTCAGAATTTTTAGGTTTTTGTTTGTCCACCCGTCTCTTGATGATTGTGTCATGGGTGCATCGCCACGAGGATCGTCGCGATTGCACATTCTGACTTCTCGCAGCTGAGTTGCTGTTACTTTGTGTTTGGTAATGAGAGAGTTAATTTTACCTAGCTCTTTGCTAAGACTAGGTCCAGCCTCGCCCGGCTGCTTTTGATTATGTTCTAATTAGCTTCCTTTATATCCCTGCCAGTCTGGGTGTTAGATGCCGGTGAAAGCCTTCATGTAGTCTAGCAGACTGGATCGGTTCTGAGAATACTTAAGCTAAGAGCTCCTTAGTTGTTTTTACTCTTATAGCTTATAGTTTATCTCTGAGACCTTAGGTGTTCCTACTGTGTGTGAGTGTTGTATGTAAGACTTTATTTACTTTTTTCTTGTCTTTTTGTATGTCTTTCTGTTCATTAACCGTTACCTGTTCATTCCCTTTGGTGGTAATCAGGGTCCTTCTTAGGACTAGATTACAGTTGGCAGGGATTGATAGGGACAGGGTTTACGCTGGTGGCCTGGACCTCTGTACCTTTAACAGTACCTCCAGGTAGAGGGATTAGTTAGGACCCCAGTTTAGGGTCAGCATAGACCCCAGTCACCCTCTAGCCAGAGACAGCGTATAACGGATTCCGTATTGACCCACTGGACATTCTGTCAGGTAATTCTATGTTATCATATATCTATGCGCATGTTATATAGTATGTTGCCCTTTTGATATAGATTACTGTCATCACATATATATATCTGCTATACAGCGTGACATTTTCACCGGCCCATACTAAAGATTCTCCCCAGCTGTCATGGATCCAGTAGCCCAGCTGGCCCGGCAGTTGCAGGGGTTGTCCATGGAGTTGGCAGACATTAAGTCCAAGGTTCTGTCCCCCCCAGAGCAAACCAGATCTGAACCTAAGGTTGCTCTTCCGGACAGGTTCACTGGTGGGCGGGACAAATTTTTTACTTTCCGGGAGGCATGTAAATTGTACTTTCGGCTGCGGCCTCGGTCATCTGGGAGTGAAGAGCAGAGGGTGGGAATTGTTATCTCGCTCTTACAAGGGGACCCTCAATCTTGGGCGTTCTCTATTCCTCCAGGCTCCCCAGATCTCCAGTCAGTGGATCGATTTTTTACTGCCCTGGGTCTGGTATATGATGATCCGGATCGAGTTTCCCTTGCTGAAACAAAGTTACGTAAAATATGGCAAGGAAATCGTCCAGCGGAGGAATATTCTTCTGAGTTTCGTAGATGGGCAACAGATACTCAGTGGAATGACCCAGCTCTTAGGAGCCAGTTTTGTCAAGGGTTGTCTGACAAATTAAAAGATGTGTTGGCTCAGTATGATTCTCCTCCATCACTGGAGGCTGCTATGGCCCTCGCTATTCGCATTGATAGACGAATTCGGGGAAGACGCGAGGCAACTCCGCCTCCCGTGATGACTCCACCTACTACTAAAGTCCCTTATACTGAGGTTCCCCTGGTCTGTTCTGAGGAACCCATGCAGTTGGGAGGGACATCTTTTTGTAGGAGGGAACCGGCGGTGCACCGCAAGACTAGAAGGTGTTTCTTTTGCGGGAGAGAGGGACATTTTGTTGGGGGGTGTCCATCCCGGGCCTCTTTGAGCAAAGGAGTTAACCTGGGAGTGTGTATTTCGTCCCCAAATCCCTCTCAGTTTCTCGTGCCTGCGGAGGTGGTGATTGGTACTAGAACTGAGAGGATTTCTGTTTTTCTTGATAGTGGGTCCGGGGCTAATCTGGTGGACGCTCGGTTTGCCCAGGTGCATGGTATGCAACTGAGTGTTTTGGCCAAACCGGTCCCTATAGTCTCTATTAATTCTAGACCTCTCGGTCAAGGTTGCTTGGTACAAGCTGTTCATAACATAGATCTTCGAGTAGGGGCAATACATAAAGAGCAATTGTCTTGTTATGTGTTGGAGGGTCTACCTACTCCTATTGTGTTGGGACTTCCTTGGTTGACTAAACATAACTCAGTGATTGATTGGCAATCCGGAAAGATAAGCCAGTGGGGTGAATTTTGCAGGAATAACTGCATGAGCACGGTCATCGGTGCGGTTGTGCCTAGGACTTTGTCTCCTTTTCTGGAGGACTTTGGGGAGATGTTCTCAGAGGAGGGGTGTAAAGAGTTACTCCTCATCGCGCATATGACTGCTCAATAAAGTTGCTTCCTGATGCCTTATCTCGTACTTTCCCAGGGGCCGGGAGGACGGATGATCCGGTTCCTATTCCTCAGGAGGGAGTTGTAGTGTCAGCTGTATGCTCTGAGCTTGAGGGGAAGGCATTGGGGGCTCAGGGGGACGCCCCTGTGGGACTTTCAGGGAGACTGATAGTTCCAGATCGGTTAAGACTGAAGGTTACGGGGAACCGTTACAAACGGATGGCTGATAGGGGGAGAGTTTCTGGTCTAGATCTGAAGGTGAACGATCTGGTTTGGTTGTCTACCAGGAATTTAAAACTTAAAGTTTCCTCCTGGAGGTTGGGTCCCAGATTCATCGGGCCGTACAGGATCAGTTCCATAATTAATCCTGTGGCATTTCGTTTGGACCTCCCTCCTACGTTTAAAATTCATAATGTGTTTCACAAGTCATTACTTAAAAAGTATGTGGCACCAGTCATACCGTCACCTCTACCTCCTCCTTCAGTGGTGGTCAATGATAACGTGGAATTTCATGGGTCGAAAATCATTGACTCACGTCTCAGTCGTCGGTCCCTTCAGTACCTGGTTCATTGGAAGGGGTATGGTCCTGAGGAGAGGACGTGGGTCCCTGCGTCGGAGGTTAACGCAGATCGATTGGTTGGACCTTCCACACAACTTACCCGGGCAGACCTGGCCTTGAGGGTCCGGAGGCCCCTCGTAGAAGGGGGGGTACTGTCATGGGTGCATCGCCACGAGGATCGTCGCGATTGCACATTCTGACTTCTCGCAAGCTGAGTTGCTGTTACTTTGTGTTTGGTAATGAGAGAGTTAATTTTACCTAGCTCTTTGCTAAGACTAGGTCCAGCCTCGCCCGGCTGCTTTTGATTATGTTCTAATTAGCTTCCTTTATATCCCTGCCAGTCTGGGTGTTAGATGCGGGTTTGAAAGCCTTCATGTAGTCTAGCAGACTGGATCGGTTCTGAGAATACTTAAGCTAAGAGCTCCTTAGTTGTTTTTACTCTTATAGCTTATAGTTTATCTCTGAGACCTTAGGTGTTCCTACTGTGTGTGAGTGTTGTATGTAAGACTTTATTTACTTTATTTCTTGTCTTTCTTGTATGTCTTTCTGTTCATTAACCGTTACCTGTTCATTCCCTTTGGTGGTAATCAGGGTCCTTCTTAGGACTAGATTACAGTTGGCAGGGATTGATAGGAGACAGGGTTTACGCTGGTGGCCTGGACCTCTGTACCTTTAACAGTACCTCCAGGTAGAGGGATTAGTTAGGACCCCAGTTTAGGGTCAGCATAGACCCAGTCACCCTCTAGCCAGAGACAGCGTATAACGGATTCCGTATTGACCCACTGGACATTCTGTCAGGTAATTCTATGTTATCATATATCTATGCGCATGTTATATAGTATGTTGCCCTTTTGATATAGATTACTGTCATCACATATTATATCTGCTATACAGCGTGACAGATTGACCACAAGTTCTCAATGGGATTAAGATCTGGGGAGTTTCCAGGCCATGGACCCAAAATCTCTATGTTTTGTTCCCTGAGCCATTTAGTTATCACCTTTGCTTTATGGCAAGGTGCTCCATCATGCTGGAAAAGGCATTGTTGATCGCCAAACTGCTCTTGGAGGGTGGGAGAAGTTGCTCTTGGAGGACATTCTGGTACCATTCTTTATTCAGGCTGTGTTTTTAGGCAAGACTGTGAGAGAGCCGATTCCCTTGGCTGAGAAGCAACCCCACACATGAATGGTTTCAGGATGCTTAACAGTTGGCATGAGACAAGACTGGTGGTAGCGCTCACCTTGTCTTCTCCGAATGAGGCGTTTTCCTGATGTCCCAAACAATCGAAAAGGGGATTCATCAGAGAAAATAACTTTACCCAGTCCTCAGCAGTCCACTGCCTGTACCTTTTGCAGAATATCAGTCTGTCCATGATGTTTTTTTCTGGAGAGAAGTGGCTTCTTTGCTGCCCTCCTTGAGACCAGGCCTTGCTCCAAGAGTCTCCGCCTCACAGTGCGTGCAGATGCACTCACACCTGCTGCTGTCATTCCTGAGCAAGCTCTGCACTGCTGGTAGCCCGATCCCGCAGCTGAAACACTTTTAAGAGACGGTCCTGGCGCTTGCTGGTCTTTCTTGGGCGCCCTGGAGCGTTTTGGCAACAATGGAACCTCTCTCCTTGAAGTTCTTGATGATGCGATAGATTGTTGACTGAGGTGCAATCTTTCTAGCTGCGATACTCTTCCTTGTTAGGCATTTTTGTGCATTGCAATGATGACTGCATGTGTTTCTTTAGAGATAACCATGGTTAACAGAAGAGAAACAATGATGCCAAGCACCAGCCTCCTTTTAAAGTGTCCAGTGGTGTCATTCTTACTTAATCATGACAGATTGATCTCCAGCCATGTCCTCATCAACACCCAACCTGTGTTAATGGAGCAATCACTGAAAAGAGGTTAGCTGGTCCTTTTAAGGCAAGGCTGCAATGATGTTGAAATGTGTTTTGGGGGGATAAAGTTCATTTTATAGGCAAATATTGACTTTGCAAGTAATTGCTGTTAAGCTGATCACTCTTTATAACATTCTGGAGTATATGCAAATTGCCATTAGAAAAAGTGAACAGTAGACTTTGAAAAATTAATATTTGTGTCATTCTCAAAACTTTTGTCCATGACTGTAAGTGAGCTGACCTCCCATGGTTCTTGCTGGTGATCAATTGTTCTTTTCCCGGTCTAGGTTGGAATTCACTTGCTTTTTCTCCTGCTCCTGCTTGCGTTCAGATAAGTCTCTTTCAGTTTTTTTTACTGTGTTTGAATTCCTTGCTTTTTTTGCTGCATTGCTTTTTGCTTCAGCCCGGGCCCCTTTGGGGGCTTTGGGGTGGTCTCCGTTCGCTTTTGTATTTGTTCATTTGCTCAGTTCTTGTGATATTTTTCGTGGTAGCTACGTGTCCACACCAAATCTGATATAGGTGGTCGAGACCGTGTGGTCTCAGTATTTTTGGGATTCAAAGTGTTGGAGTTTTTCCTAGGGTTTT